>PVJL010001421.1:0-54040 GCA_004026885.1 Lyroderma lyra
TCCAGATCTCTGGTCTTTTCATTTCTGTTACATCTAACCCGTTTCACATGCTAAGCCTTGGCTCAGTGCCTCTACCAGGCTCCTAGCTCTGTTGGTGGCCCCTCTGGGAAGTCCCAGCTCCCTCTGGTGGTCCTGACTCCAGTGCTATATCTTCCATTTGCCCCTTCAGCCCCAGGTATTCCCATGCTTTCCTACAGTTGTTGGTCTGGGTTGCTCCCACTTCACATGTCTCACCTCTGCTGACACACATCAGCACTCCCCATGCTAAATCCCCTCCTGGGTTGGGCTGTTTCCCTGACTGAACCCCAACTGGTACAGCCTGTGTAGCTGACACACAATGGGTCTGAGTGATGAGAGGAAAGTCAGGGGTGGGGCTGACCGTGCAGGCTCCATGGGCTACCTGAAGGGATTTAAACTTCATCCTTGAGGAGACAGGGTGCCATTTCGGGGCTCTAAGCAGGGTGCTGAGTTTAGGGAAGGTGACTTTGGTGGCAGCATGAAGAAAGAATGGATGTCTTCCAAAAGATATGCAAATGCATACTCACCTACAAACCCACACCACCTTTACACACTCACACACACACAGGCCCCCAAGTGACTGCACTTTTTTCTAATACCCTCAAAAAGCAAAGTGGACAAAAGATGAAAACAACCCCAATGTCCACTGACATGAACAGATTAACATTGTACATATACACAATGGAATATCATTCAGCCTTAAAAGGAAGGAAATTCTGACACAGGCTACAACAGAACCTTAAAGACACGGTGCTGTACAATAAGCCAACCACCACAGGACAAATCTTGTGTGATCCCACTTACGTGAGGTCCCTAGAGAAGTGAACTTCATAGAGACAGAAAGCAGAACGATGGCTGCCAGGGCTGGGGGGAGGGGAAGTGGAGAGTCAGTGCCTGATGGGGGCAGAGCTTCCGCCTTGCAGGTGAGAAGACTCCTGGAGTGCGATGGGGGTGACAGCTGCATGGCAATGAGAGTGTACTTAAAGCTACAGATCTCTACACTTCAAAATGGTTAAAATGTAACTTTTATGTTGTATATATTTGACCACAAGGAAAAAAAAAAAAGAGAGAGAAAAGAAAAGAAGCACAGTGGGAAGTTCCCAGCACACAAGCAGACTCTCGTACACATCACAAGGACCAAGAAGTGACATCTCTTCATACCTACATTCATAGCAATGGCACAGAGCCCTGAAGGTCTCCAGCAACTTCTACTCAGACCCCTCGATGGGGGTGCAGCCTCCTCGGGCAGGCCTCTGCATCCCAGCCCTAAGGCTGGGCGATGTGTGCGTCCCTCCATGGCTGGTGCCTGCGAGGGGCCTGGGGCCTGAGATTCAAGGAGGGCAGCAAGAGAAGGTGGAGCGGCCAGCAAATGCCTCCCAGGGCCCCTCATACTACAGCGTCTCCTGACCCTGGGGCCCTCCTCTCTGCACTCACACCAGCCCGGCTCCCTCCCACCAGGCGGGACCCACCCCCGGGGACCATCTATCTCCTTCCTCCCCACCCACCTCCACACCCTCCTCCACCAAGCTGCTGCTGACTCAGTTCTCAAACCACTTCTCCTACGAGCTGCTACTAACCTAAGGGGAGCCCTGCTCCATTTCATCTGGTTTCCTTATTTTGGATCTTGTCCCTGACTCTCTGCCTAATCACACTTCTTCTCAGCAACATGACATCCAAGAATTTATCTTCCTCCAAGCCATAGAAAACACAGGGACCAGAACAGGGCCTGTTCTCCTCCAAAATACCTCTCTGCCTGCCTGCCTTATTTTGGTTCCTGGCACCTCACCACTATCTTTCTAGCTTCCTAACTGGTAAACAGAGTCCCCTGCAACTCAGCAACTCTGCTTTCTAGCAATCCATCCCGTAGAAATACTTAATACATCCAAGGGTGTGCATTATAGCACTTGTAAGAGCAAGATTAACCAGAAGCACCCCCATGAGGAATTGGATGGAGAAAGCCCACAGAACGTGTGCAGCAGGTAAGGAGAACAAGGGTGAACCACGTGGGCAGACATGGGGTAAAAAGTCCAAAGGAGCTCGAGTGAAAGGCACCACACAACACTACCCCTGGGGCATGATCCTGCCTCTGCTTTTAGAAAGCACCGCGTGTGTGCATGTGCATGGCTGCTGCACGTGTGGTGTGCCCAGGAAGGGCCCCCAGTCACCTCTAAAGGAAGCAGGGGGAGAAAGGGGACCTCCAGGGCCCTCGCCGTTTTCACCTTCAATGCTTGTGTGGTTTACATTTTTTAATATGAACATATTCGTTTCATGTCTTACACAATAAAAACAATTCTCAAAGAAAAACTCACAAAGAAAGCAGTGTTCTACCCTTCCACGTTTCCCAACTCCCCTGAGAGCACGCAGCCCCTCTGCCAGCTAGGCTGGGCGCCCCATGTCCTAGTCCCCGATCCCAGACTCTAGACCCCAACTGAGCACCATTTCCTGCAGCTCCCAGAACAGCCCTGCTTTCTCTCCCCCGTTGCCTTCCCCTCTGCTCAGCCCTCTTCACTCCATCAGGAGTTGACTCCAAAAGGCCTTTCCCGGCTCTGCCAGGCAGGTCAAGCTCCCTGCGGAATGAAGCTCCCGTGGCTCTCAGCACAGCCTTCCTCAGGAACCTCATCCCTGGTTATGGCAAAGGCCATGCCTCCTTGCTCACCTCCACTGCCCCCCAGGACCTCACACAACACCTGGAACTCAGCATCAGTCCAATGGAACTGGACTGGTTGAATGCCAGAGGCCTCGCCTAGTGGGCAACAAAGAACGCCAGAACAGGAATGTAGATTCTATGACTTCCTTCAGGGGCAGCCCAGAGGAAGGTCACAGAGGTCCATCCCCACCCTTCCCTGGGAATAGTGAGCTCCAGCCTAGGCCATCAGAGGGCCACAGTCCAGACAGAGTCAGCAAATGGTGCCTGACTGAGAAACCAGCAAACAAACTGCCCTCCTGCATCTGCTTTAAAGTTGAGCAGGAGTTACCACCCATTCTCTCATTCGTCTCCCTGATCAGGTCCCTCTGGGACAGGGGTCCCCAACCACCAGATCACAGACCGGTACCAGTTTGTGGCCTGTCAGGAATCAGGTCACATGGTAGAAGGTGAGCAGCAGGCGACCACATGAAGCTTCATCTGCTACTCACGGCCGCTCCCCATCTCCCGCATCACCGCCCAAGCTCCGCCTCCTGTCAGATCAGCGGTGACCTTAGATCCCCATAGGAGTGCAAACCCTACTGTGAACTGCGCATGCGAGAGATCTAGGGTGCACGCTCCTTATGAGCATCTGATGCCTAATGATCTGAGGTGGGGCTGAGGCAGTGATGCGAGCGCTGGGGAGCGGCTGCAAATACAGATTAACATCAGCAGATCAGCAGAGAGGTTTGACTACACAGAGACCATAACAAACCTATTTCTTGCAGACGCATATCAAAACCCAATCAGTGAGTGGCAAGTGACCATTAAGCTGCATCTGGTGGCAGGCTTTATAGTAGCAAGTTGAGTTGTATAATTATTTCATTATATACTACAATGTAACAATAATAATAGAAATAAAGTGCACAATAAAAGTAATGTGCTTGAATCATCCCGAAACCATCCCCCCACCACCGTTCTGTGCAAAAACTGTCTTCCAGGGAACCAGTCCCCGATGACAAAAAGGTTGGGGACTGCTGCTCTGGCAGAATTCTTTGCAGGGCTGGAGAAGCCTGGTCCCCGTGCAGAACGGGCTGTCCTGCTTCTTCCCTCCACAGCATCCGGAGGCCGTGCAAGGCAAAGCTTCCTCCCTGTGCACTCCAGCTGCCAGAAAGCAGAAAAGCGTGATTGCCCTCCCAAGCCAACAAAGCCACTGAGCCCTGTCCTTGATTATCTGACTGTCACTTTCTTAACCTCATCATCCCTCTCAGCCTCATTAGAAGCCCCTGCCAACCCTCTCTGGATGTGTGGAGGAAATACACAAACAGATAAGCAAACAGGCAGACCAGGCAACCTAAAACAATTAAACCTAAAGTCAAAAGAGTGTGCCAGGCCATGTGGAGGCTCCTGGTGGGGTGCGGGGGGCACAGCAGCCAAGCCCTCACAGACCCATACACTGTGGCTTACAGGGTAACTTCCATCAGGGAATTAGATAAACAGAGGCCTGGAGAGGACACATAATGCTACACACAGGACAAATGGCCATGTCAGGCATGATCCCATCTTCCGGTTCTAAGTGGTCTTGTCACCCCTCCTGGGAAACATGGGGTGGCAGCTGCCTCCACAATCAGAACCACTGGGCTTCCTACAATTCTACAATGGAGAACTGCCACACAATATCCAAGCATCTCATCCTTTTCATCCCCCACAGTGATGCAAACAAGGAGGTCTGCCTTCTGATCCAGAGCATCCCGCAGGACAGCAGAGTTCCTGCAGGAGGACAGCCTCAGTGTCACAGCATGCACCTTGCATCAGGGTGAACCCTACCATAGATGTGACAAATTGGCCACTCACATGCCCCCAAGTCTGGGTGACACAGCCCCGTCCACCCTTCCCTCTGCCACCTTCCATTACTTCCCAGCTCTTGGAGGAAACTGCTGGCCCTCCCAGCCCTGCTCCCTCATGAACATGTGGCCCTGGTGTTTTACACACAGCCTTCTCCTTCCTGGAGTGCCTTCCTTCCCCGACCTGTGAGCCAAAGCCCACCGCCTGCCAGGGCACAGTGGGGCTTTCAGCCTGAGTACTCCGGGCAGTTTGTCCAAGGCGCTCAGCTCCATCACAGGCCAGGATGGGCAGCACTGTCCTGAATACTGAGGATGAGTAAGAAAATGAAAAATGGTCTGGGACCACAGGGAGCTCAATCACTCCCAGATCAATCATTTCATTTCATTTCAACCTCCAAGAACTCCCCAAAGTAGGCATTTTTCTATCCCCACGACCAAAATGAGAAAACTAAGGATGAGAAAGAGCTGTCAGTGTGCAGAGATACGTTTTTTAAAAGGCTGAGGCAGAAATTGAACCCAAATCCTCAAACAGGCTCACTCATAAAACCTTAGAGGCCACTACTGCCACCACATTGTGATAGAAATGTTTCATTTGGGCTCCTCATTCCTCTTGTGAAACTGTGGGGAGAACTTTCTCCAGGGCTGGGCCCATCTGCACTCTCATCAGGCCGGACCCCCGCGTACACAGGCACTTCCTACACACTCGCCAAGGAGGGCAGTATAGAGGGAAACCGTGAGCTGAATACATTGGTCCACGGAGGAGTGGACAGCAGGGTGTTCCTTTCAAACACCTTTAGTGTCCACAATAAGTGTGCATTACTGTGGTAATCAGAAATCTCACATCCAGAAACAAGTGCCTCCCAGAATGAATGGGCAGCGAAATGCCCCCCAACACAGACTCATTCGCTCGGTCATCAGCTACTTCTTGAGCACCTACCATATCCCAGGAGCTGTTCTAAGTGCTGGGTATGCAGCACCCTTCAACAAAACAGGCGAAATCCCTGCCTGTGTGGAACTCACATTCTAATCAGAGGAAGACAAACATGAAAAAATAAACGGTAATAAATTCAATAAAAACATAATAAGGCAGGGAAGGGGGAAAGGGGCATCAAGAGGAGGAGAAGTCCTGTTTTTAAATGAGTTGGTGACAGGAGGCCTCCTGGGGCAGGTGGAATTGAAGCAAAGCTCTGCAGGTGAGCAAGCAGCTTGCACATACATACCAGAAAAGTGTCCCAGGCAGAGGGAATAGCCAGCACGAAGGCTCTGAGGCCCGACTGCCCCTGGCATGTTCACGGAGCAGTAAAGAGCTGGAGGGGAGCTGATGGGGTGGAGGGAGGAGAGGAGGTGACAGTGGGCAGGGTGCAGAGGCTCACTGCCTCACTGCAAGGACAGTGGCTGTTTCTACAGTGCAAGGCCGAAAACTCCAGTGGCCACAGTGGTCCTTCGGATTAACACTTGCGATTTCCGCAGAACACCTCACAGGGAAATGTCTGAGGGTCTCTCCAGGCCCTTCCTGCCTCCCAAGACTCCCAAGGGGAAGGACACTCCTACAGCTGTCTCAGAGATGCTGTCTGGACACAGTCCAAGCCAGACTCACAGGCTTCCCTCCCACAGACTTCCCTCCCACAGGCTTCATGCAGTCAAGTTGGTGCTGAGCAACCAGCAAGAGGAACCTACCTCCCAGGCCTCCAAAAAGGCTTCTTCAGAGCTGAGTGGCATCAGGTGAGATCCCTTTGCAAGAAGCAAGGGAAAAATTCTACAGCATAAGGTTCTCACCCTCCTATTGTGTCCTGAGCACGTGCTCGGCCAGGCTCTGCCAGTAGCCTAGGAAGGAGATGCTGTGATACCTCTCTTACAGATCAGGGAAGCCGAAACTCTGAACAGTCTTGGCCAAGACTCCACTGATACCCCAGGATGCAGTAAGCAGCTGAAGCCTGTGCTTCTAACCACCCAAATGTCACCTCCAAAAGGAGGGGCTGGGCACTGCTTGACGGGCTGAGAAGCCATCTCTAGACAGCGAACAGGTGGTCAGAGCTCCCTTTCCTGCTGGAGAGAGTCAGCCAAAGCTATCAAGGGCTTCCCTGGCTCCACCCACTGCTCCCCACCTTCCTCTCCTCCCTGTCCTGGCCAGCAACACTGGCTCCAGGTACAGGGCCTGTGGCCACCCAATCAGTGCTGAAGTAACTGGGGCCAGGGGCAAAGATATTTATATACCTGGCAATGTTCTTCACTTCAACTGGGGTAGTAGTTAGTTCTGTGGGTACATACATTTGTTTAAACTCATCGAACAGTACAGGTCTAATGAGTGTATTTTATTGCATGCCAATTGTGACTTCAAATAGTTTGTTTCAAAAAACAAAGGCCCTCTCCTGATATTGCTGGGTTCTCTGAGGAAAGAGCCATGCGATTCCTGACAGGAGGGTAGGAGGTAGTTCAAATGAGACTTTGAAGGGGAAATAATTCATTTCACTAAGAGGAGGGTTCCCATGTGAGCCAATGATCATCCCTGATGTTGGGGCCACAATTCATTAGTGTCCTTGCTGCAATTCTGGTATTTAACAAAAAAAAAAAAAAAAAAAAAAACCTGTTCCCTCTTGTATGCCAAAGCCAAGGAGACCTGGGAAAGCAGGAGGGGGATGTCTTGGGGCCACATCTGTCCCCCAAGGGGGCAGTGCAGCAGAGAAGGTCTGGCCAAGTTCTTGCTGTAGCAACGCCAACTCCCATGGGCCCAGCTGCACAACGGGGCACATGTGGGGACCAGCACAGCCTTGCCTTCCTGCCCTTTCTCCATGCCTACCAGGCATCTCCCCACATCCCTATATGGGCTCAGGAATCTGATGGGAGGTGAGGGAGCTTCAGAGTTAATGAACTTTAATCTTCTAGCAAACGCTGCAATTAACATGCCCTGAAGTACAGTTGCTTTGTAATTAGGTAGAACAAAACCCAAAACATTCGTCCCTATAAAGTTATTGTCGAACTTCTTGGTAGGTTTCTTAGCAATTAAACTCACTCACTCATTTCTTCTTGAAAAAGTACTTATTACTTCAATTTAAACTAACGCCATAATGATACGATGTGCTTTATTAATGAGATCACTCACCGCAGCGCTCCAGTCGTCTGGCTTGCTTTGCCAGGAGCCAGAAATGAGCCATTGTCGGCATGGAGCATCCCTTGAAATTGGATTTTTCCCGATAATGCTCTCTTGCAGGTGTGGTGGGGGGTGTTTCACTTCAAGAAGACTCAGGGATGAGGTCTGACAGCTGACATATTTTTGCCATGAGAACCAGTTAGGCTATCCAGTTGAAAACGTAGTATGGCCACCCGTGACCATGCACTGAGACCGCAGGGAGGCCTGGAGTGTCTGCTGCAGGTGACAGAGCTGAGCCCCAAGCTCTCTCTGTTTCCCCAAGGACCAAGAACACAACCAAGATGTGGAGTGGGCCACAGAACAAGCCAAAGCAGAGAGGCTACCGCTTGGAGGCCAAGAGAGAATGAGCAGCAATGACTCCTGGGCACAGTTTCTGAGTAAATAGCCTTACTGAGCACTTAGCCTATGCCAGGGCTGGCAAAGGCCTTTGCATGTGTTAATTCATTTAATTCATACATGGCACATTGGGCAGGGATGATTATTTTATCCCCATTTTACAAATGAGGAGATTGTTGCACAGAGAGGTTGAGTGTCTTGCCCAGCGTCACACAGCTAGAGAGGCAGAACCCAGATTAAACCCAGGCAGATTGCTCCCAAGTCTATGCCCCTAACCACTATGCTCAAAGGTAACCCTAAGCCAGGGCAAACAACCAAACTTCTTGTACCAAGAATCCACTGGGGCCCTGTGCTGGAAGAACACTGCCACTCCTGGCTCTCACACACAGCTGGTTACTATCATACAGGCCACTTACCACGTGCCAGGCACTCTGCTGCGTGCTTTACTCTTGTAGCTCAGATGTCCACAGCCCTAATTCTTAGATGAGGAAGCTAAAGCTCAGAGAAGTCACCACGGACAGTCAGCAGAAGGGCGGGGAGGCAGCTCGCACTTTCTTTTCTATTTACTTACTTATTTTTTTGCACTTGATATAATACTCAAGAGACACAAACAAATGCAGAGGAAACTGTATCTCTCATCCCTGTTCCAAGTCACTGTGTCTCCTCCCTAACACAGCATTTCCTTATAGTGACTGTGTGTGCTCAAATACGCACACATATGAGCTTGTTTTTGCACAAAGCAACACTCCCCACCACCATTCTTGCATTGCTGTTGTCAGCTGACAGTACCATGTGCTGGAACTATAGCCTCTTAGTACATAAAGAATCACAGTTTTCCACTAAATGTATATACCCTAATATATTTAACTAATTTGCTAAAGATAGACATTTGGGCTATTGACAATTTCTGCTATTACCCACAATGCTACCAAAAATCCTTGTGCATTAAGAAAAGAGGGTACCTGTGGTGTTTGCTGCTCACAGCTTTTCCACGAAGACTGGGAGGCTCTGAGCAGAGCTGTGATACCTGGCTTTGGGAATCAGACCCAGCCAGCCCCCCAGCCACATGACCTAGAGCAAGTCCCTTTACTTCTCTGGGCCTCGGTTTCTTCATCTGTAAAACAGGAGTCATACAAACACACCTGAAAGGTTACTGTGAGGATGACATGAGCTGGTGTAGCTAAAGGGCTTTCACAGTGCCCAGCACAGATTGAGATATGTGCTGTCACTCACTCATACCTATATCACCTGGGTCATCTGGGAAGTTCAAGCCTGGTCTCTGTGACTTGTACTCTGGGCCTGGGGTTTGTCCTCAGCCAGATCACAGATCCTCACCATGCAGTAGTTTCTTCCCTTTTGTATGTAGCCAATGAGTCTGCATAAGGCAGTAGAAGGAACAGATCTTTCTGGAGATGAAGCTCTCCAGGCCCTCAGTCTGCCTTCCAGTCTCCGAACTGGGCATGGAGAACTGCACCCAGGGGTACCACCTGAGGTAGTGAGGGATGGCTCCCATAGATATTCAGAGAGTCTGAGCTTATCAGTGAATCCTCAAAGTAAGCTGACCAGATGTATCATTTTAAACAAGACAGAAAACAACAGTACGGCCCCATTTCGAATGATACATATGGTCAGCCTACTTACACCTTGAATTTAGCCCAGTGAGACTAGGCTGACCATATGTACCATTTGAAACAGAACAGTACCATTGTGTTTTGTTTTTTTTTTGTCCTATTTAAAACAATACATCTAGTCAGCCTACCTCTAAGGCCTGCCCAACCTATACCTCCAGCCTTACCCCTGGCCACTGCCCAAATGCAGCCATATGATCTTCCCCTGTCCCCATTATCCCTCCCCTGGCCTTCCAGCTTTTCCCATTGCCTGGGAAACTCTTCCCCATACCCCAGAGTTCTTTGCTTGCCTAACCCCTACCAGTCATGCTTGCATGTCACCTTCTCCGGGAAAGTCTCCCTAACTACGTTATTACCAACTGTGCAATTACCACCAAGGCCACATCAGAGCAGAGCAGTGTCAAAGGAAGAATGTCAGGTCACAACTGCAGGGAGAGGTGGCCTTGCATCAGGAACCAGGTGACCCAGGACCTAGTAGACAGCCAGCCAGGAGGGCAACATCTCTCCTCAGTGCAGAGTAAGGTTTCAGCAAGAGAAAATCTTTAAAATATTTGGATGGGGAAGAACTTCTTAAATAATTCATGGAAAAGAGCTAACCATAGAAAAGAAGAATAAATTTGACAACAAAACAATGAAGAACTTTTGTGCATTAAGATACCTAACTAAAAGAAGATACTTGCCACACCCAACTTACAAAAGAAAAGGCTCAATTTTAAAAATGGGCAGAAAATTAAAAACAATAACTAGGCATTTTGTAGAAAATAGAAATAGCTCATAAAGACATGAAAAGATGTTCAACCTCATCTATTATCAGGAAAATGTATATTAAATTCATAGTAAGATACCATTTCATGGGGAAATGTTAAAAATAAAAACATAACCAGGTGTTGGTGAGGTTGGGGAGCTCTGAGAACTCTCATATGTTGCAAGTGGCAGTGTAAATAGGTGGGAATGGAAAACAATTCAGAGTGACCTAATACAGTGAGACATGCATAGCCCCAAAGGGCAGCAATTCTGCTCCTCAGGGAGAGTCCATCAGAAAACTCTCACACAGGAACACCAAAAGACAAACACAAGAATATTCTGACTAGCATTATTTGTAACAGCAAAAACATGGAAACGCGCCAAATGCCCATAACAATAAAATGGATAATAAATCAGGCGATACTATGCAACAATAAAAATGATTGAATACACACCTCATCAAATGAGTGGGGCGCCAATCTTAATGATGAGTGAAAAAATCAATCACAAAGCATACAGAAGAGTAGTCCATGTATTTAGGGTTTACAAACACTATGTATTTTCAGACCCACAGCTCTATGATAAACTATTTTAAAAACAAGGAACTGGCAAGCATACAATCAGGATAATAGTTGTCCCCTTGGTGTGGGAGGGACACACAAGGGCTCCTTTGCATTTTTTAAAGTGGTATAGGTTCACATGAATTAATTTAATATTATTCTTTCTATTCGACATATACATTGTAATCATGTATAACTTAATTTTTTAGAATAATTTTGAAACTAGCTCAAATAGACAATGGACACTCATTCAGAGCCCTGAACTTTTGTTTCTGTGGAATTCCAACAGCCAACTCATCCCAGGCCTGCCGTCTGGCCCAAAGACAGGAGTGGAGATGCTATGGGACAAAGAGCCCCAGGGTCCTGACTTCACAGCCCCAGCCCTATGCAACTTTAGCCAAATTATTCCACCCATCTGTTTCTTCATCTAAAATGAGTGCAGAACAAAATAACTGGATGTGGTAGGGGTTTTGTGAATATTTGTTGAATGAATGAGTCTATGACTTATTTCTAAGATCCCATGATAACTCCACCCCTCATCCAAATCTATTCATTAGTGAGAAACTGTGTCTACAACTCCCAGCACAGCCTCCACCAACACACAAATGAATATCCCAGAATTTGAAGTGGCAAGTCGGGAAGTTCTCTATTCTGTTGATCCAAACTTTTGGTATTTTAATGTTACAGATTTTCTCTCCCAAATGTCAGCTTCTTTTTTATTTTTCCTTTTGCTGTCACAACAAGCATACAAGTATTTTCAATGGAATTTTACCAAATGGCACATCTTGCATCTTGTACACCACATACATACACACTCCTTCCTCGCTCTCTGCCAAGTTCTTTTTCAGGACCCAATACTTTTGCTTCACGGACCCTTGATTCCCAACTCAAATGCCCAATCCTCAGGCTTTACCTAGAGCAGGTCATTCCTGCGTTTAAAGGGAGGCTGAGGGGCAAGTGAGGAAGAATCAGGTCTCGCCCAGCAAGGTTGGGACCTTATGTAAGACACTCACTAAAGTGACCAACCTCACCAGCCTAGGGCATGGCAAGTCTATTCCAAACCACCACCCCCTTTCTTGGCATCCACTCTGCCTGTCTGGGAACAAGAGAAGGAAGCTAGAGCCCAGCAATCCTCAGATTACAGAAATAGGTGCCCTAAGTACATGAGCATTACAATAAAAAAAGAACCTCTTTGACCCTCATGTTCTTCATCTGTAAAATACAGCAATAATCCCACCTCAGAGAGTTATCAAATGGCTTAAATAAAATAATATAATAAAGGTATTTGCAGAACAGCATCCAAAAACATGTCGCTATATCTCCAAACCACTTACATTTGACTTCAGAAGGAATAAAACAGTCTTTACACTCAATTTGCCTTTTAACTGGGCTCAACTACAGTTAGTGCTATAGTGGTGGGGTGAGGAGGGGTCCTGAGGAGTTCTGTAGGCCCCATCTTTGGAGGGCATATCAGCAATGTAAAGCCACCTACCACCCTTGGCCAGGCATGCTAGCCATGACTAAGGAGTGTCCACACCCTGCACTCTTAGAGCTGGATGTGCAACATCAAATAGCAGGTGGGATTCTACCTCCATAACACAAGGCATGTTGGAAAACGGGCCAGAGGCTAGGCTACGCATGATGGGTATAGCCAAGCCATTCAGCAAGAGTTGGGGTGGTTGAAGTCTTATAGAGAATGCCTTGAGGCAAAATCTTGGTCTCCAACGTTGTCAAATTAGGGGGGTGGGCAATGAACAGGACAGGCAAAGGCAGGAGGTTCTACACAGAATCCAATGAAAGCGCCGTGGCTTCCAGAAAATCTAAAAGCCAAATGGGTCAGCACCCTGGACAGCAACATTCAAATGTGGACAGCTCTGGGACGCTTGATAGGCCCCCCAGATCAGAATCAGCAGACATGGTTGTTTGCAGGTCCCTCCCTTGCACCATGCAATCACGGCATTTTCTATTACTGACCTCATACACCCTCAGAATCCTTCCCCACCCAGCAGTCAAGTCTCAACCAATTGCCTGCAGTGGTCCACCAGAGGAAAGCTATTGATCATCCTGCATCTTTATGGAATTACTGATAAAGACCAGTCTGGTTGAAAACTAACTTCAACCCCACCAAAGGTAGCAAAGAGGTGAGTGTCAGAAGAGAGGGGCACACACACCTTTTGGGTTGGCTGGAGGATCTGGGTAAGAGAGGAGGGGAAAGCGATAGGGGAGGGAGAGAGAGAGTCTGCAGAATGAAACATGTTTCCTAACTCCCCTTCCTAACTCAGGTCACACTGTCCAGTGCCCTTGCATTTCTCCCCATTTCTATTTTGTCTTGCGCTAAAATTGTTTGAAAACTCCATGTCCTCATAAATACACCAGTTCATTCACACAGTGACAACTCCTGAGGGCCTACTATTTGCCAGGCACTATGTGAAGCAGGAGGGACAGAGCAGTGAATAGCACGTAGCCCGCATTCATGGAGCTTACAGCTTGTGTGGGAGTGCCCTGTCCATCAAGGATTAGTCCTCATGGGGATGTCAGGAAAAGCTGAAAGAAGGCCATGGAAAGGATATGTGTGTCTATGAGCATACAGCCAAGGAGCCAGCTCCCTGGGAAAGGAAGGAAACTCAGACAAATGGGGTTCAGGGTACCCTTCCTTGAAGACCTGATCCTTAAGCTTAGTGGGAGTAAGGTATATACTAATAAGAAAACACAGACATCATTCAAGCGCCACCAGGTATCATTCAGTCTGCAAAAGCTACAGGAGCCACGATGGGCTGGGCAGGCTGGAGAGCTGATCCCTGCCCCACCAAAGCCACCTGTATGTCTCAGGAAGAACCAAGGCTGGAAGAGCTTCTATATATGAGAGCAGAAGAGGAGTAAAGGTGCCAGGAGAAATAAGGTCAAAGGGCCTGCAGACACTGGACCACAGATCCTCTAGCCCCGGCCATGTCCATACCTACCCACAGGCCAGCTTCAGAGTAGACCCAACATTGAGGTTGAACCACAAACACAAACAGTCCTCAGGGGAAGTCTGGGCCCCTGAGAGATGCCCTGTGGTCTCCTCAGGGCTGTGACATACTCTCTAACTCCTCCCCAGGGCCAGGGATTAAGAAAGGGCAGCAGGGAGAGGTCCTGGACTGAGTCTAGTTCAAGTATCCAGAGCCTTGGGCCATCCTGTCTCCATCACCACCTCATCTTTATTTCAGTACAGTGACTGTTTGCTCTTTCGATTCCTCCTGGAAGACTCCAAACAGCTTATTTGCTCAAGAGCTGAGAACAACATTCCAGTCTTAGAGCAGCAGAGTATTTAGGCAAATGCAAACATATGCTGGTTTCTCTTCTTAGTTACATTCTTGGCAAAAGGAATTATTTCACCCAGAGACACTCATTCCCTCCTGGCCCCAGTTATGGGGCTGCCAACCCTCACCAGTTCCCCATACCCCTTAAAGACATGAAATAAGGGTGACTGTGACTACAAAAAGGTGGCACAAGGGTCCCTGCAAGGAAATTGTTCTGCAAACTGGCTGTGGGGTTACATGAATCTACACATGATAAAATTGCACAGAGGCACATACACACACCCAAGTACATGTAAACTGGAGAATATGAGTAAGGTCTATGGATAGGGTCAAGGTCAATTCCTGCCTGTGATACTGTATGACAGTTATGCATGATGTTGCCATTGGGGAACCTGAGTGAAGGCCACATGGGATTTCTCTATATATTATTTCTTGTAATTGTATGTGAATCTCAATTATTTCAAAATAAAAATTTTAATAAAAAACATAGAACAGGGAAACTATATTATCTTGGAACTAGGAATCGTCTGTTTTTACAGAGCAGCCATATGAAAACCTGAAGGTATTTCTCCAAAGCCCATTTTCCTGGTTTCCTAACAAAGAAATTATAATTATTTTTTCATATGGAAGACCTTCAAAGAGGCCTTGTCCAGCCATGCTCGGTGTTCCCAGACCTGCAGCACCCCAGATTGGCCCCATGACACTCAGGATGCCTCTCCTCCTGACCTTTGCCCAAGACCCTGAAACTGAGGGCACCTGGGGGAGGAGGGAGTCAAGGAGTTGGGAAGGCCAGGCAATCACCCATTGTGAGGGGAGATCTTTGGAGAGGAGGCCTCTGGGAGAACCCATGCTGGCCGGCCTCCACTGCTGCCTTGAATGCAGGCCTTCGGATCCCTGCCAGCAGTTTATTAATATTTTATTGAAAATTCGAAGATGATTCAAACTTCAGCTGTCATGATAAGGTGGGGTTGCTAGGCAACTTTAGTGCCTGTCTATGGATCTGTTTTCGCAGCTCTTCCCCCACTCACGAAGCTCCAGGTTGGGCCCCACCACCCGAGACCCACTCAGCTCAGACTACTAACTGCTGTCTACACCGGGCCTGCTGTCATGCACAATGGCCTGGCTCGCAGGTCACCCAGCACCTGGCTGTGCCTCCACCAGAGCCCCAGAGGGGCCCCTGCCCCCTTCAACTCACCATACTCACTGTCGTAGAACATGACAAACTTCTGCCAGCGCAGTTCTGTCACCAGCCTGAGCATGACGTCATTGAGGCGCACAGGCGGTCTCGAGGCCAGTGTGTAGGCTTCCCCATCAGGGCTGGGGTTCAAGTGGCAGGCGGTGCGTGGTGACCCCCCTGGGTTGCGCTGGACAAAGAGGTGTGGGATATGCATCGCGTCTGTGAGGGACTGCAGGGCGTTGGCAGATGCACAGCCGGTGGATGTGACCAAGGCCAAAATCCCCTGGGTCATGAGGTCACAGGCTAGAAAGAGAGGGGAGAGAGCAGAAGGGGTCAGCACAGGGGTGATGCTGCACTGGCTTCAATCCACACAGCTGCCACCTCAAGGAACCAAGAACCCATCCGAGCCCAGGGCAGGCCAGGCCAGCGGCTCTCACATGCACAGTCTCACTGATATGCTCAGTGATCCTGCAGCTAGATGTTCTTGTGCCTGTTCAACAGATGAGAAGACAAGGGTCAGGAGAGGTAACATTACTAGCCCTGGGCTACTCAAGGAGGGATGGCAGAACAGGGATCCAGCCCACATCTGCTTGTGACACCCATCAGTGCTGCTAAATTAGCCATCCTGTTTCCACCTGAGCTGTAAGCCCCTTAAGAGCTGAGAACTCATTTTGTTGATCTGTGTATCCCCAAGGCCAACCCACTACCCAAGAACATATGGTATGCTCTACAATTGTTGGCTGAACTGAACTGATTGGGACTGAAAGGAATGAATTACATTGAAAATCAGGGAAACACTTACCCCAGAGGACCCAGGTTGTTGTTAAAAAAAAAAAAAAAAAAGAAAAAGAAAAGAGAGAGGTAGACAGAACCCAAGGTCTTCTGGCCAAATCCACTTGATCCATATCATAAAAATACTGGGTCAAACCCAGGATGAAGCAGTTGGTTCCAGAAGTCCTGGATTGTTCCAAAGTTACTTGACAATAACTAAGGAAGATGCTCAACAGCGAGGGTGGTTATCGAGGCTCTGAGGAGGGACTTGATGCCTCATTCAGGGTTTGCCTTTTGAAATCATCCAGTAACCACAAGGGGCGGACCTTCTAGCCAAACACCTACACCTTTTAGGGACATCAAACCAATTAAGAGAAAGCTACACCTCACAATATTGGAACCCGCGGCACGAGTTTCGAAGCAAATGTTTATTAATAACGCTTTATGTGACGGCAGGAATGTGGAAAAGCAGCTGCAGTTTCAAAACACAGCCTGGGAGTGTCGGCAGGCCATCTGCTGCACACAGCCGACTTCTGAACAACTCGACAATGCAGTTCTTTCAGTTGAGGGTCCTCGGGTTTATGTCATGCCTCAGACAAGGCTAGGAGAAAGAGCTGAAGAACAGGAGAAGCCAGCACTTCCAAAGAACCAGGCAGTGGGAGGCTGTGGAGGGCAGGGAAAGGAAAACCCCTCCACACTTCCAAATTAGCTGCTTCCCATTCAAGGATGCTCACCTCATGGACTCTCAGGACCATCACTCAAATGCCCATACTTATCCCTGCTCAGCCCTCAGCCTCCAAACATGAGGCAGGGAGCAGGGTAGCTAAATAAGAGACTCTCGGGAGTCTCGCTTCAGAATACACAATTGTATGCATTTTATGATATCAATTAAATAAACCAACAGGCATGAAAGAAAGACCAGAAAGAAATAATTGCCACCCCAATGCTCTTGCCCCTCCCAAACAGGCTTCACACCATGGAGTTCTCTTCTGAACAACTGAGTCATGCTCCTGCTTATAAAGCCTTTTGGGTAGCTCCCAAAAAGTCTTGTGGATAGAATCATTGTCCTTAGAGAAGTCTTTCAGGCTCCCTGAAGCCTGTGACTTCATGCTCCTTACCCAACCCTGCTGACTATGCCCCACCCACTGCCCACCTTTCAGCCCCTGGAACCTTGTTTTCTGTTGCCTCTCAAAGCTTCACAGTCACTCTTGTGTTAAGACTCAGACTCTACATCCCCAGACTGGCTAAGGACCCCTTTGTCACAAGCTTCCTCTATTCTGTCTCTCCTCCTTGACCTCAAGCTCAAGGGGGACAAGGGCCATGCCTGTTCTGTTTACGATCCAACCCCAGACGTACACTATGCCCGGCACAGGGCAGTAAGTCAAGACGGGTACAAAAATACGATGAGCCTTGATGGTTTCATGTTTTCTGGTCAATAATTCCACTTTGAACACCTATCCAAACTATGGAAATGGCTTCAGATCCAAAAACATTCAAAGGACACTTATCTACACTCTTGAAGTATTGCTAACAATCTAAAAGATGCAAAGAAGTGAGTAATATGAGAGTGCTTTTGCTGAAAGTCTATGCAGCCTTTAAATCTATCCATGAAGATACTACAATGACACAGGGAAGTGCTTGTCATAAAAGTTATGTGAAAATAATACACAATTATATGTATTTTATGATATCAATTAAATAAACCAACAGGCATGAAAAAAAGACCCAAAGAAAATATTGCAAAATGTTCAAAGTAATTGCATTTTAGAAGAGGCCTAAAAGTGGTTTTTCTTCTTTTCTATATTTTGCCAAAATTTCACGTCATGAACAGACAATTTCTATAGCAAAGGAAAATAAGCCTCCAATTATGGATAAGTAAGAAGCTATGTAGGAGGTGGGACTATTTTGTGAGAATTTTCTCCAAGCCAAATAATCTGTTGAGTACTCTATATATATATATATATATATATATATATATATATATATATATATGAATTCATATTATTCTCATGACATCCATATAGAGTAGGTGTCATTGCATCCATTTTCCAAATAATGAGGTATGAGCCCACACAACTGATAAGGGACAAGGATGAACTAAGACACAATCCAATCTAAAAACACTACTGAGACATGGCTAAGTGACAAAACTAGGACACAAAATTGTACACTGCCAGGATTACCACTAAGTTAAAAGCGTGCTTACAAAAAACAAAAGAAGCCAAGAGAAAACACTAAAAGCTAAGATGCTGTGATGAAGGGATTTCTGTTTCTTCTCTTGTATATATTCTCTTTGATGTCAACACATTGCATTTATAACTTTAAAAAAAAGTAAATTCACAAAATAAACTGTATATCACTGAGGCATAAAATTCTTCTGGAACTCCAGCCCTGGACCCAGTCCAGGACACCCATGAGAATGCTCTCAATGTGGCTATCACTGGTCCCAGCTCTCTTTTGCCCACCCTGCCCAGCTTCCTCCCAGGTTATCACCTGATTTCTGATGGCAACCCCTGTCCCCAATCCAAATCCGGGAATCTGAAGTTGCTGAACCTCTCTGAGCCTCAGTTTCCCCATCTGAGCATGCATCTCACTGCTCCCCATGAACTGCCCTTTCTCTTCTGTGTTTCCTACACATACTCAGCACGCCCCTATTTGTAAACCCCTGCAGGGGGAAGACAATGAACAGGATGATCAGGTACCCCATCTCAGATCTACCAAGGAGATAGACTCCACAATTCAGCCTGTGAAAAAAGAGAGAGGAAGCTCCCTGGGACTCAGAGGAGGATGAACTCATGTGGGGTTGGCATCAGGGCTTCAAGGGAAGAGAAGGATTTAGGCCAACAGAGTGGGGAGAGCAGTATGAGGGGATAGTGTGATGAAGACACAGGAGCCAGGCAGCAGGAATGTGCTCAAGGAATAGACAGACAGGTCACCCTGCCCCAGCCCTGCTGGCAGCCAGAGGCACCAGCTTCACGGTGGGGCCTGGGCTCACCGGGGCAGCAGCAGCAGCTCTGGAATCTCACCATTCCAGTCTGGGTTCCTCCTGTCAGCAGCATCTAGCCAGGGGCACATCTCCCTTTTGAGCCTCCATTTTCTATTAAATGGGGATAAGAATCTCTCCCCAGCAGAGCTATGGGAGCAGTGACTTAATGCAGATCACAAGTACCAACCCCATGCTGGCCACAAGAAAGATGCTAACTAGATGTCAGTTTCTTACCCCTCTCCTTGGGCACCCCCACCTCCCATCAATGTCCACGCCCAAGTCATGCCTAGGATCCCAAGACATAGTAGTTACAACAGAGGGTGACCTTAGCCCCACTGCTGACAGCCTTCCCTGTGGAGGTGGACACCACTGACCCATCCCTTCTATGGCCACCTGCAGTGCCACACAAGCTCTTCAAGCCTGAGGCCACAGCAAACAGGGTGGGTAATCAGTGCTAGAAGCCTCTCCCAGGCCCTAATGGAGAGGGCCAATGCAAGCCATTTCCAATTCACCGTGAATGGCCTGCTAATTGGGGCACTGTTGAAATGATGGTTATTTAGATGCTCCTAACATAAAAATAATAAGATCAAACTACATCAGATCAAAGCCAAATCAGCTATTAGCTTAATCACAGTTGTGTGCTCATTCCTGGGGCAGGACATTACACAACTCACGCTCTAGTTGTGGAGAGAGATACTGAACCCCAGTGTGGGTCCTGTGGCCTGGGTCTGAATCCCAGCCCTGCCCCAGACACGCTGTGGGAACTAGGGCAAGGAGCCAGGCCTCTGTGTTTTTTTCTGTCAGGTAAAGATGATAGCACCCACTTCACAGGGCTGTTGTGGACATTCTGTGAAAGGTCTTTGTATGTGAAGAGCCATTGGCATGGCCTGGCGAGTAGTAGGAACGTAGAAGTCACCACTGTTACTCACCTCTCCAGCTTAGAGGTGTTTTTGCAGCTCACTGGAAGATAACAGCCTTTGTTAACATTCTGTGCCTCCAATAGCATATGGTCATAAGGCTGATCTCTCTCTTGATTATAACAATGCAGGCTGATGGATTGATAAGGGCTCCCTGAAAACAGCTCATCAGCTGGGAAAGTAAGAAGAAATGATGAATATAATGAGCAGCGTCAAGCCCCCTTACCCAAGCTCAGTGGCCTAGGAGAGCAGAGGGTCGCTCTGAAGGTGTCTGGGCTGCTCGACAGCTTCCGGGGAACTGGGTAGAAAGAAGCTGCTCAGAGCTCAAGGTTGGGCACAGAAGAGAATATCCATCAGCCAGCATTCCCCAACAGCTCCACAGTCATATTCTCACCAGCTTCCCCTGAGATGTTGGTATCCTGCTGACCCAGGCCTCCCCAGACACAGGACTCTCAGGGTAGGACATCAAACACAGCACTGGCACACATCACAGCACAGACAGGATCTCTTCACCCCAGGTCAGTTTTATGATCCTCTACTGAGAAAACTAAAGCACAGAAAAGGCTGGCCACTTGGCCAGGGCCACACAGCCAGAGAACAAATGACAAAGAGAACCTCAGAACTGGACCACCAGGGACCTCTCCAGCCAGTCCCAGGAAGACATGGTGGTCGCAAGGGGGCAGAGCCCCGGATTCCCTGAAAACTCTACCCACCACCTCTCTGGATAGAAACTTCTAAGGCAGCTCCAGACTTAACATGGGCCCCAAGGAAGGAGCCGGCAAGCAGAAACAAGACCTCTCTCTGCTGAGGGCAAATCCTGGTCTCATCAAGTCATTCAGTGCCTGCCGGTGGGTGCTGGAGTTAAGTATCCCCAGACATCAAGGTCACTCTGACACCAACACTGACCCATGCCCAGTCTTGATCCCCCATGAGGATGCCTGGAAAATTCTCAGGCCAAGGCCAGGGGGAAGCAGTGCCCCAGACAGCTTCTGCTAGGAAGCAACACACAGTTCCTGGCGCCACCACTGGTGGTGATGCTGGCCACAGCCAACCCAGCCCTCCACCCACCATGAACGCATCCTGGTGCCCTGAATGCATCATGTACTGGGCACACCCATACCTGCCCGTCCTGGAGGACTAGATACAGTTCCTGAATAGAGGAGATCCACCCATGCAGCCCCTGCTACTCTAAGGCCCCCTCAGCCTCATGTGCTGAATAGCTTTTGGGTAGTCCCTTAAAGAAGGGCCAGATTTTTCCAGATGGACAAGGCAAGTGAGGACATGCCATCTGGGTAGAAGCGGCCTAGTGGAAGTGCCCTCACCGCAAAGAAGCCGAGCAAAAAGCCCAGCAAGGCCCCGCGGCCTCCCAAAGGAATGCTCTGTCTCTGAGGGAGCTGGGCGGGCCGGCCTCAGGCACCCAGCACCTCCACCTGCCCCGCAAGCAGGGCTCCCAGTGCCACCTCGTTACTTCAAACAATCCTAACAGCCACAGCACCCACCCTCTCCTGAGCCACCCTCATTATCTGGGCGCTTGCTGTCCTCCTTGAAGCTGGCACCGGCTTTATTCATATTTGCATTCTACTGGCTAATGCTTTAAATTAAGGTAGCATTTATAAATACTTTATAGTCAATGAATAATTGACCAAATTTGGCATTGTCATAACTCATAGTAAATTATTGATCTATAGAGAATAAATGTTTTTCATGTTTTATTAAGATGTTCAAAAGATAAACAAAAGCATAAATTGGGGAGAAGTGAGTGGCAGAGTCACACAAAGGCCAGTGCAAGCACGCTGACCCTGTAGGACACTGATGCCTCCCTCACCACTTACCCCCAAGGGAGGGTCACAGGGCCTCCCCTCCCTCCTGAGAACTGGACCATCTTGATAAGCATCCTTTCCTGCAGATTCCTTGCTGAAGTAACTCTAACACAACTTTCCTCCTGCCCTAACTCCTGGTCCCTTGCTCAGTTTAGATTTTGTCTGTCATTACAGTCAAAATAAATACCCTCACTATCCTCACTCCCCTTACGTAGCACAGATAGTAAAATCTCAAACTTCAGCCCACGGTGGGTCAACCTGCCCACCCACTTCTCCATGTCTGTGAGCAATTAGTAGAGAGTCCAAGAAAGCCACACAGCTGGCAACGTGGTGTCACTACCCTCACCTGGGCTCGCCACCCTGCCGTTCCTCTTACACCTCTCCACCACCTCCTTTGCTGTTCTGCTCAAACCTCCTGGGTTTCTCCCCCAAATGCAACTAATGACCTTACTTCATTCTTTTTTTTTTCTTTTTTCCTTTGCTTTTTGGTATGTGGGTAGCTCCCTGACTGGGAATCGAACCCAGGCCGCAGCGCTGACAGCGCCAGCACCGAAGCCTTAAGCCACTACACCACCAGGGAACTCGCACCTTATTTCATTCTTCACGAATGAAAATAAAAACAGAAGTCACCATCACTTCTTGGAACTCACCCCACTTCTTGCCACCAGATCGTCACACCTGTCTGCAATCATGCTGAAGGCTGAGGGAGAAAGCTTCTCATGTCTTAAGCCAATCCCTGCTCATGAGCTCTGGGTGCTCCCCCACCTTGCCTTCACCCAGACCCAGACCCCTCACTTATGCCCTCTATGGGATCAACAACCTTCCTGTGCATCTGACCTGTCTGTTTAAAAGTGAAACCCCAGCCCTACTGATAGTTTCACAGTCATTGCTCCAGCCCACAACCCTCCCTAGAGCTCTTGACCCCCAAACACCGGGTCTCCCCTGGTGAGTCAACTGAAACTTGGCGTGTTAACACTGAGCTTCTTGGATGTGATCTTGTCCATTTTAGTCTGCCAATCTCAGTAAAGGGGCCACCTTATTCTTGACTTCCTCTCTTCCTGATCCTCTGCACCCAAGCCATGACCAAGTCCTGGATGTTTTATCTCCAAAATATATCTTGGATCTATCAATTTCCTTCTATCTCCACTGCCATCATATTGGTCTAAAACATTATCTCCTGCCTCCCCGCAACATACATGCCACCTGTTCTACCCATCACAGTGCAGTGGACTTTATGAAACATGAACCAGACTGCACTGTCCCTGCTTAAAATCCATATTAGCTTCCCACTGTCCTTAAAATCCACACCCCCACCCAGGCCTACAAGACCCTGTGTAATCACACCCATGCCCTGTGTTTCAGGAGACCAGCCTTTGTGCAATAACGCAGATCCCCCAAGGTCTTGCCCACTTCTGGGTCTCCACACATCCCCCCTCTGCCTGTAATGCTCCTCCCACATCTGTCTGGCTAACTATCCTCACTCTATTTTTGTGGGTAATGGTCACTCCCCTGAGAGAACTTGCCATGACCCCAGTCTTCCCTGACCACACTTGGCCTGCATACCACTCAGTGATGCTTACAACTGTGGGTACTTAGTGTGCTACTGCCTGTAGTCTCATTCTCTGAACCCTGAGCGCACGAGCAGAAGCAACTGTGTACTCTTACCCTCCTCACCCCAGCCTAGCACCCGGCGTGCCATAGCAGAGCAACAAACTATTTAATACTCCTAACGACTCTGCAAGATAAACACAATTGGTGCCCAGATCTCATGGGTGAGACAGAGTTTTCAAACTTGCCAAGGCCCCCAGATCCTCACGTCTTCCCCAAAGGGAACCTCACCCTATAATTCAGAGAAGGGGAGTTTCTAAAACCCTACCCTCTACTCTAAATAGGGTTTCACCAAGAGTTTAGAGGGTTCCCAGGGGACAGCAGGCCAGAGGCCTGGCCTGGGTGGGTGTCTCTCCTGGAGCACTCCTAGGCTAGGAGCTCCCATACCAGTCACCCATGTGGCCTCGCAGTCATGCCAGCCCAGGGAGGCCAATAGGAGCAGGCCCAAAGGGTCACACTGGATGACAAACTATAGCCTGGGGCAGGTGGACAGCTGTGCAGGCAGGAAGCACAGAACCAACCAGGAGGGAGAGGAAGAGCTGGTGGCACCATGCCGATCTCTGAAGCCTCAGCTTTAAGCCAACTAAAGACTCTAAGCTGATTCCCTGCTCACACAGACTGGAAACTCAGGAAACACTGGGTGGGATCCTGCTGCCTTATTTATAGCTCTCCAGCTCCTCATTAATTGACTTTTACTGCTCTACCAATGGAACACCAGGCTCCCAGGCCGGGTTTCACACAGAAGCCTACACTGTGAAAGTGAAATCAGGACAGTGACGAGTCCTAGGAGACTTAAAGAACCTCGAAAGCAGCCGAACACCCAGGAGCCTCCTGCAAACTGCTCAGCATCCTGAGCCCAGGCGCCTCTTCCTGGGCTCTCCTCACCCACCTCTGAATGCCAGCCCCTACGCCTGCCCACATCCCTTATCCGCCTAGTGGTCTCCATGCCTCCCGACTCTTCTTTCTCCAACCCACTCTACAGACCAAAATTCAGCACCATGCCTGCCCCCCAAATACCTGCTATGCTCCCCACTGCCTTAGAGTTGGTTCGTGAGGTTCCTACCACCTTCTACCTCCATACACCAGCATAGCATCGGTCAGTTTTCCATCCTCCACATACCCCATGCTCTCCGTTCACATCACCATACCACAGTAATCTCTACGTCTGCACATGCTGATTCCCTTTCCTTGAAATACCCTTCCTCCTCTATTATATCTTTCAAATGCCTCTTTCTCTATGGACTAAGCTCTCTATCCCTAGCACCCAGCCTGTGACCAGACACCCAGATGTGTCAGAGGAGCCAGCAACAATACGACAATGTTGGATGAGCATAACACTGGCCCTGGTCCACCCCCATCACTGGTGCAGCCTGAGTTAACTGTTGTCCCCAGGCAAACCTTAGGTAATAGGTCATAGTTAGCACCTTGCAGGTCTATCACTAGGGGGAGAGTCCACGAGGACACCCACACACCTCAGTCCCCCTCCAACAGCCTAGGCAGGTCAGGCATGAGTGGATCCAGCCCCTTATGACTCTCTCTGACCTGTCACTGGGTGGGAACTAGAACTGAAAATCTGACCTGAAGCCTTTCCAATAGCCTACTCTCAAGGGGAGAATTCCACCAATGAACCCCCAGCTCTACTAACCCAGGGGAGCCCCCACTCTATCCTCCCAACTTTCTCTGATTTCATGACCACTGCACCCACCTTCCAGATGTGAGCCTTGGGCTCAACACTGCCAGCTGCACCACGTCCCTCAAACAAGGTCTTTGGGCTGGCGACCCCTCCTCAGGGCCATCCCTCCATAGTTCAGCCCCTTCCGTCACTCTGCCCAGCCTCTCTGTCCACCCACTTGCTGCCATCAAGCCCCATGCCTTACAATCAAGCCCAGGGAGATGACCAGACAGGGACAGCCACCTCACACCTCCCTCATGCCTCTGCACACAGCTCCCCAGCAACCCTCACCACAGGCACCGAGGTGAGAACATGACGGGGAAAATGAGGTGACACCAGGGATTAGTGGTGGACAATGGACTGGTTACTCCACCCCCGGGTCCTGCTGTGTTCTTTACATTCTTGTCATGGTCCTTGTGTGAGGAAGTCCTACCCACATGTACTGGTCCAAACCCACAGCTGACTGAACAGAATGGTATGGGGAAAGGTGGTCCCACAAATTCCTGATGTGTCTCTTATAAACAAACTTCTGTCCCCCTAGCCACTGATACCCCTCCAGGGAGGCAGCAGTCATGACGCCCAAGCCCCAGCCTGTCATTTAGCATCTCAGAGCCAGGGCTGGTCACTCCTCAGAACATCAGTGTTGTATATATCCTTAGGGAATAGGACAGGGAAGAACAGGTCACAGCACCCTCGTGACACACAAGACATGAAAATAAAGTCTCTGGCACAAAATACACACTGAATCAATTCTAAGATGCTAATTCTGTCCCTTGGGACATGTCCATTCATTTAGTCACCATTCATTCACTTATCAAGTGCTGAGCACCCTCCTTCCCAGCTTCTTTTAAACTGAGGATGGTTCAGAGGATGTCCAGTTGCACATAGGGGAAGGCGGCAGGCTGCTGCCCAGACCTCTGGGAGCTACAGCAGAAACAATGAAGCATCCTCACTGGTGGAGAGATGGCCCAGCCTAGTGGTAAGAAGACAGGTTCTGGCATGAAACTGCCTGGACTCAAACCCTGCTCTGCGTCTCACCGCTACACGCCCTCTCCGTGCCCCCCCCCCACTTAAACGTGGGCTCACCACAGTAACTTCAAATATAATAAATACAGTTGACCCTTGAACAACACAGGTGTGAACAGCACTGGTCCACTTATAAGTGAATTTTTCTCAATAAATAAGTGTACTGTTTTTGATGCATAGTTGGGAGTTCACAAACTCAGAGGGCCAACGGTATGCACTGATCTACACCTTTTTACAACGGGGGGACCCAAATAAACCCAGAATTTATTTATCAAAATTGTGCATTCTTACATGTTTAAACTTCAGTCACCCTCAAAGTACTCTCTATTTGATGCAATACACCACTGAGATGCTTTTTTCACTGCTCAAAACAGTTTTTGAACTCATCGATTTTGATGCCTTTTAGTCCTCCTGCCATTTTTGTTTCATCTCTTTCACACTGGCAAAACATTTCCCTTTGGGGACTTTTTCCATCTGGGGAAACAAAAAAGAAAAAGGTCACTTGGGGCAAGACTTGGTGTATTGGGAGGTGGGGCATGGGGGTCATACCATTTTTGGTCAAAACCTGCTGCACACTCAGTGCATTGTGGGCAGGTGCGTTGTCATGGTGGAAAAACCAGTCACCTGTCTGCCACAAAAAAATTTACTGAAGCCGAATGCAGCCTCTCAAAACACCAGCTGGTGCACGGATGAGACGGGCTCCCATAATAGAACACTCACCTAGTGGGGGAGCCTGTGCTACAAGGGGCCTGCTCCCCAGAAGATAATTCGAGTTGTTTTGGGTCCCCCTTCATATAATAGGGACTTGAGTATCCTCAGATTTGGGATCCACAGGGGTCCTAGAACCAATCCCCCATAGATACCAACAACTATGTGTTGAGGAGTCAAAAGTTGCATGTGGATTTTCAACTGTGTAGGGGTCAGTGCGCCTAAACCCCATGTTGTTCGAGGATTAACTGTACATTAACCAAGAAAAAGCAAAAGCCAAAACCAAAAAACAAAAAACTAAAAAACATAACACCTATCTCATAAGATACTAATGAGAATCAAATGACTTAAAGCCCAGGAAGCACTCTGGCCACCACCAGTAAATACAGCTGACCAATTACCTACTGTGTGAGGAGTGAGCTAAGACCAGAGAAAATGCAGCCCCAGCAGGCTCAAAACCACAGAGAAACCCAGACCCAGGCCAGGGGAGCAAGGCCTGGGCTGATGGGTAGCGCTGGGCATGCCCAAGGCCACCTCTGCCCACTGTGCTTGTCCCTTTCAGGGTGCCCAGGGGCAGCTCTGCTGGTCATGGGGGGAGTGGGGCCGACCCCCAGCCTGCGACCTACCTGCCAAAGACTGCAGCTGCTTTCCTCATGCCCCACAGGGTCCTACATGGCCTGGACTGCTGGCATCTCATTAGCATCCTAAAAGTCATCACGCCACCACCTGCCTCCAAAGCTGTACAGATGATGCTACTTTTAGAGAATAAGTCTAGAGGAAGCAGCTGTCCACATGCCTAGATGCCACCACGTGAGGGCCTGTCAAAAACAGAAAGAGCAATGGTGCAAGAGCTGCCCCAGCCCCCCCAAGGCAGCTTTCCCAGCTGGACCGGCCCTGCATCCAAAGCAGCAGAGGCGAAGACTCCAGCCCACAGGTGTGGCTGCACTGCCCTGACCACTCAGGCGAGATCTGTGAGAAGAGCCCAGCTAGCCCCGGGGCGTTACCCATCTCCGCTCCCAGGTACTTCAGAGCAGACTGGGAGAGAAATCAGCAATCTCCTGCAGCCCACAGGGATAAGCAGGAATCTCTGCCAGTGATAATGAAAATTTTCACAGTAGCAGATGCTCAGAGAAAACTGAAAAACAATACATCAAAATTCACAAACCAGAGAGGAACTTAAAAGAGAAACCTGATTGGTGGAGTTCAATTTTGCCATTGGCAACTTTCAAGCCACGAGAAGATGGATTGGGAGCCAGGTCCTCTCCACCAGGTAATCAAATTGCCTCCCCCAATTCCGAAGCCCATCACAAATCCCTCCAAGCACCTACCATGTATCCAACCAGGGCCCATGCTGGGGACACAGAGATGATGCACATCCAGCCCCAGGTCCCAGAAGCACCGTCTAGAGGAGGGGTGTGGGTGTATGGTCATGTGACTTGGGGTGGCAAGGGGGCTCCACAGAGCAGCTAATGCTGGGGCAAAACATAAATAAAAAGGAAAACCAGGTTAGCAGCCTGGCATGAGCCAAGGTACACACGTGACATTTGTGGAGTAGCCAGGAGTGGGCCATGCATGGTAAGGTAAGGGAGATACCAGGAGAGTGGGCTCACAGTGGAGGTCTCAACTGCTTGGCTGGAAGCTTTGTTTTGATCCCATGTGCACCAGGGACTTGGAGGGTTCCTGAGCACAAGTGACGTCTGCTCAGAGCTCGCCGTCAAGAAAGGTGGCCAGTGAGGACACAGCCAGAGGACAGGAGACCTAAGCTGACTCCTCACCCTGGCAGGACCTAGAGCAGGGAGTGCAGCAGTAGGAGGCAGTGAGGACAGTCAGGGCCACTACAGGTCAGGGGACAGAGTCAGCTAAAAGCACAGAGTGGGGCAAGCAGGCAGGTGGACTTAGGAGCCCAGGCCCCAGCCCAGAGCCACTTGGACTGAGGAGGGACACCTATTGCCTAGCAGCAGGTACTACCCCTATACATCATTGCCTAGCATCCTGCAAAGGCCTAGGAGGGCATCCCTATAACCCCCTTCACAGAAGGGATCGCCAAGGCCTGGAGACATGAAGTCTTGCCAGGAATGACCCATCCCCCAGCTAGTGAGCATGAGTGAGGCCAAGAACACAGGCCTTCTGGAAGGCACAAGCTGCCCTCCCAAGCCTGAGAGAGCCTAAGGGACAGGGCAGCACAGGACCCATGCCCCCAGTGCTAAGGAAGTGAGGCCAGTCCTTCAGCCCTCAGCCAGTTTCTGGGGTGCCCCCAGAGGCTTGAGAGAGCTTGGTGAGACCTGAGTGCCAGGGAAGGGTCTGGTGGAGGAGATGGATGGAAAGGAACAGCAGGGCCCTCCCCCAGTTCTGCCCCAATGGAAACCCCATGTAGGCCATGGGTGTCACAGGCCTGGCTGAGCCTGGGAGGTGCAGACACACCGACACACCTGGCAGCCAGCGGGCAGGCCTGCCTCCAGCCTGCTTACTGAGGGAGTGGAGAGGCTTCTGAAAGATGTACCCCAAGAGAGGCAGCCTGGCAACGCAGGGCATCGACGCAGAAGGGAGACCCTAAGTACAAGGGGCCTGTCACTGGGATTGATGGCATGAAAGACCTCTGACAGGGACAGAGGGCATGAGCATGGGCAGAGCTGTGTCACAGTGGGCACAAACAGCACATGACCCTTCCCTGGAGCACCCCTTCCCTCACTGTGGGACACCAGGAGATGGAAGAGCCAGGTGGTCACACAGAACAACACTGTTACAGGTGTGGGATTGCATGAGGCTGCCCCCCTCCTCGGGGCAAGTTCAGCTGGGCACAGGCCCCATGTGTGCTCTTGGTGAATAGAAGAGGAGCCTGGGGACACATGTCCCCATGCAGTAGACCTGCTTCTGCCTGTCACTGTGGTGCATCAAACCAGGGCAGAGAAGTTCTGAGATAAGAATCACCCCTCTCGCTCCCCCCAAAACACAATATGCTGCTGACTGTGATTTGTTCTTCCTTTAAGGCATTTTCTTGCTGAGAGTAGCTCCCTGGTAATGGCTAGGCCTAGAAGGCATGGTAGGCTGAAGTGGTGCCCAGCCAAGGCAGAGCCCCCTCTCTCTCCTCTGCCCAGACATCTTCCGTGGAGATAGTCTAAGGGACAAGGGGGTGGCAGGGTAGACACCAGTATCCACATCAGAGTAGGAATGGGGAAGATGTGGGGATAGGGGCTTGGTCTCCCCAAGTGCCCCAGCCAGCAAGCATGCCTACACACCACTGGTACCCATACAGCCCCCCCACATGTACATATAGGCTAGTGTGCACTGAGGGGTTCCCACCATGTTGGTGCAAGCAGCTGCCCTGATAGTATCCCAGACCACTGAACCTCGTCAGGACATGGCAGGGGTGATTTCAGGCAGTTCTAGAGATATCTGAACTCAGCATCCTGACTCAGCACGGTCCCTCCTCTGTGTAAGGACATATACCCCAATGAAGGGCAGCTCTGCTCAGCCCTTTGGGTCAGTGTGCTCCCTCCCACAGGCCCATGCAAGTCAGCAGCCCTCAACTGGGCCTGAGTTTGTTCTCTGAGATACAGCTGGGGTGGCATGGGCAGCAGGTGAGAACCAGACCCTGTGTCTTATCACAAAGACAGAGTGACACCGTAGACAAAGCAGGCCAAGAGACAGACCTGACCTATTGAGCAAACTGCTCTGTGCGTGCCAGCGCCCCTTCCTTATCTCATTAGATCCGCCTGACAATGTTAAGGTAAGACAGAGGGCATGAGCATGGGCAGAGCTATGTCACAGTGGGCACTGAGGCTCAGTGAAGACACTGAGGCTCAGAGAGGGAAGTCACTGTCCAACATCACACAATAGAAGGCAATGGAGCCTGAATTCACAGTCAAGTAATTCTGACTTAGCAGATCCTGTTATTCTCACTCTCCCAAGTGCTCCAGGCAAAGACTAAGGACCAGCAGGCGAACAAGAGCCAGCAGGTGAGGACCCAGGCCCAACAGGTAAGACGGATGTTTAAAGTCACATGAAAAAGGAAAAAAGGAAAACCTTCCTACTCTCATCCCAGGCACATATTCCCACTAACTGGACTCTATTTCCCCCTTCCCACCTCCTACTAAACCCCGAGAATTCCCACTCTCTCAAGCCCCCTCCCCCGCAACGTCCCCAACATACACAGACTCACAAATCTATTTGCTGCATCTCTCTGAACCATAGTAGCACTGGTAGAAGGAAGGTGCTCTGGCCAGCTGAGGGAGCCTAGGCACCAGCACCTCCCTGGGCAGAGCCTTACCGGAGGGAGGCATCACCCCGGCTCCAGCTCACTCCTCCTTCCCTGTGTTCCCAGAGAGCTACCCACAGACCCCCACAGTTAATGGGAAGATGATCCCTAAGCCACAGAGTACAGGAGTATGCAGAGGTGTGGGCACTGGGATGCTGCAGCCCACCCCAGCTCTGGTCAGATCCATGGCCACCCTGCCCCACCAGCCCTGCCTGGGCTCTCCCAGCATAGCTGCCTCTGTTCTGACAGGGCCACATGGAGACTGGGCATGATGGGGTGTGGGGTGACACACATTCGTCCCACAGACCCCATACTAGGTGGTACCCTACCATATCCCCACCATCTCCGTTGGACCCACCCGGGGAAACAACCAGCTGACATCCTTAGTGCACCAGGGTGCATGCATCCCTTGACACAGACATTCAGAGCCCTGGCCAATGTCACACCAACCCCTGAGCTCTCTGTCCCCCTTCTCCTCTCTCTACAAAGCTCAGCTCAAGTCTGCCTGCCGCCAGAAGCCTCCTGAGACCTTCCCACCCACACAGCCAGAGCTCAGCTCAGCCTGGCACCTGTCACTCTGAATGATCACCCTCTGTTTCTGCCACCAACCTGTGAGCTGTTACAGGTCAGGGACCATGTCACTCCAGGATCCCCAAGGTACAGATGCCCAGGGAATGCTTAGTGAAGAACTGAGTGACACTGTTGAGTTAGATAAAGCTGTGTTGAGGACTAGTTTCACATAAGCAGCATGGACTTTGCCCTACTGCACTGTGGCCGCAGTTTTCTAGCACAGGACCCTGATGTGAAGACGGAGGAGACAAGGAGGGCGTGAGCATTTCCAGTCCCTCCCACACGCCAGGAGACATATGACTGGGCCCCAGGAAAGTCACAGCACGGAGACCCACGGGACTGCTCTCCACCTCCACTGCCTCCCTGCATTTCTGTAGCCCTGGCACCAGCGAAGACAGCAGCCCACAGCCAGCACAACACTTTTTTGCCTTAAATGCTGACCCTTAAATGGATATAACACCAAGGAAAGCACTACTCAAGGCTGAGAATTATGAATATTTATGGTGTTAAAGCATAATTGCATTTAGATGAGAACTATATATATTACTCATTGCAATTTGCACTCCCCTCAAAACTCATTTGTCTGCCTGAAAGTCGGCCTGGACACCTCAGGGTCTGAAAGTTACCTTGAGAGCTGCTGGTGTCCGGCCCCCAGCCCCACCCTAGGCGAGCAAAGCAGCACCTGCCCTGGAGTGAGACAAGATGCCTGAGGGGCCTCAGGTTGTTGGGAGAGGAGCAGGAAGATCTGTCCTCATGGCTTAGAGGTCCCCACACCTCTTTGAGCGACGTGACCCTTTTTTGAAGTCCAAAAATGGCTCCGACCTGAGGTGGTTATACTTTATTCTCCACTGATTAAGAATATTCATAACAAGAAGCTAAACCTTCAGTAAATGAACTTGCATGTTGTTAGATCAACCAGAGTCAGGCTGGGCATAGTCATGGATTCACAACCCCTTGCCACAGAGCTGGAGCCCCATGAGACCCCCTCGAAGGGGCCTGGTTCAACTAATAGTTTTCTGATGAAGGTATCAAGACCCGTGGGTGGGCATTTGGGCTGATGGGGCATGGGGCAGAGACATGAGGAACAGGAAGAGGGTAAAGATAAAAGAAAAGGATCACATCACAGGCATCCCAGAGGACTCACAGGGCCACACACCTAGAAAGGGACTGTCTGTTCTTGCCAGCCTAGCTCTGTCCAACACACACACACACACACACACACACACACACACTGCCCATAAGGTATACACATAATCATACATACAGCATATGACACACATACACACATAAAACATCATACATATACAAGTATACCATACACACACACCCTGATACAACACACTCACCCAGGTAACTTACCCATTCACAAAGCTATTGGAAGAGACACTCCCCGAGCCCCACCCTCCCTCCGTACTCCCTGGAGGAGGAGTATCCAGGGCTGGAGCCCTGAAGCCTGGCCCAGCCTCCTCCCTCCAGCCCATCAGAAGCAATTCAGAGCAGAGAAGGGCCCGGCCTTTATTCTTCTGCAGCCCCCCTCACCCCCATCTCAGCCAGCCTGCAGCACTGATTAGGAAACAGAGCTGCCAAAGGTCACCTGGAGACAGGTACAGAGAATTACCGCGCCTTGGCCTTGCCATTTTCTCGGATTTGGCACTGTGCGCCCAGCCCGCATGGGCTTCAGGGCCCACAGTTCCTCCTTCATTATCAAACACCTGGAGCAGGAGCTGCCTGAGCTGTGTTCATGGAAACAGTCAGCCCCCAACACACATGGGACCACCAGGAAAATGAGGTGTCTCCAGGATGTGCCTCCCCTGGCTTCCTTTGGACCTAAGTGTGGCCATAGCACGTCCCCCTCTGAGAAGGTGAGAGACCTGAGAGGAAAGACCAAGCCCGGGGAAAGGAGAAGCCAGGGTAAGGTGTGGCCAAGAAAAAGAGACCATCGGACAGTGACAGCTGAAGTCACCCATCCACTGGAAGGGGCCCTCCTTCTGGGGTAAAGGGTGGGCCTTGGGTACCTCAAGGAGTCCACAAGCCTGGCATTAAGACCCAGGGACTAACCTAAGAACTCCCACAAAGCTATTAATAGCTGGACAGTAGCAGGGCTTGTAGCCTTGGAGGGAAGGACAGAAGAGGACCCAGCCCGAGGCAGAGAGCAGAGATCATGATCCTCCTTTCATCTTCCTGCCTTCATCCTTGCCCTTTTGGCAGATCCTTCAACCAAGCATGCTAAAACCGTCCCCTGCTTAAGACCCTGAAGGATTCCCATACCTACGGGACCAGCCACTAGGCCTGGCCCAACACCCTCAGAAGCTCAGCCTCACCCAGCTCTCCACTCCTTCCCTTAGCACCTGCCTGACCCCTCACCCTCAGGCTGCATCACACAGTGGCTTCCTGCCCCTTGCTGGCCTTCTTCCTGCCTCCAAGCCCTCACCCATGCTGGCCCGCTCTCTGGAAGACTATGGGCCCAGGTCCCAGCGGTGAAGTCCCTGTTTAGTCTCCACGACACAACTCGAGTACAGATCACCTCCCAAGGCAAGCCAGTGCTATGTGGTGGCCATGCTCCCCTCCATCGTGGGTCCCCAGTGTACAGCTGCTACCACTAGACTGTGAGCCACAGGAGGGCCTAGGATCCTGGGGTCCCAGCATGGTATCTGACACGTGGTAGATAAACAGTAAACACAGAGGGAGGGAGTAAATGAATGATGACGGCAGGAAGATGGATGGATGGATGGATGGATGGACGGACGAACGGATGAGTGGGTAGATGGGAGAATGGGTGGGTGGGTGGGCAGATGGTGAGATGGATGGGTAGAAGAAAAGGGAAATCAGATGACTGGGGGAGGAGGGGCGGGATCTGACCTTGCTCCAGCCATGGCCCCCCTGCCCTCACTCAGCTGCTCCAGAACACAAAGGCACTTAGAAGGATTAAACCTCCTTAATCTAATTGGAGCTACTGGAAATAGCTCTGTGCAGCCTGTAGCCACTGCCTCCCAGAAATCAGCCTCAATCAACTATCTCCCCACCACCCTCACCACCACCCTGTCCCTACTGCCAACTAATTCCACCTGACACCCTGGCCAGGGAACTCAGAGCTGCCAGGTGTGAGCTCCACATGAGGGGTCACAGGGGCTGGGCCTGCTCAGCCAAGGCCCAAGCAAAGTCACCCCCCGGGTCTCCAATGCCCAGCAAGGTCAACAGTGCCCATGAGTGGCAGCCCAGGGCAGAGTTTAGAGACCCCAGCAGACTGCACACCCCTGGGGTAGCTGGGTCAACCTCAGGAAACGAATGTGTGGGTCCCCTTCTGCCCCAGCCACACTCCTCTCACACTCACCTGACACAGTTCATGGCTCTAAAGAATTGATACCTACAGGAGGGACTTGTAAGGGTTTCGTGCATTGGAATAAGGAGTCTCTTTAACACCAAAAAATAAAAATGGCATTTTGATCATTATATGAGGGAGAGAGGGAGAGAGGTACATCTCTTCCAGATCACCTATTTGCCCAGGAGAGTCCCAAACAAGGGTGGATAGTATGGAGGCACATCCAGAGGAGGATTCTGTGCCCTAAATATAGGGACAATTTGAAGCTCAGGAAAGAGTCCCTATATGATCTCCTCTGGGCCTTCCACTTTGGAAGCCCCTGAGCCCCTGGCCCCTCAGTCTCTCCAGCCATATACCTTCCATGCCTCCCACAGTAACTCCAGTCACTCAGCCCCAGCAAGTGCATGGGAATGGCATGGCCAGTGCCCCCTCCTCCCGGGCAGAAGGGAGGACCCCCCAAAACTCCAGGAACCAGGCAAGGAGAGTGTAGGATTCAGAGTAAGGGAGCTCAAGGCCAAGTTCTGCCACTTAATGAGGTGTGTGACTTGGGCAAGACACAAACTTCTCTGGGCCTAATTTCTGCACCAGCACAATGGGCTGGTAATAGTCCCCTTTCATAGGCTGAGTAAATAGTGTGACATGCTTAGAACAGAGCCTGACTCATGGGCTGTCCTCCATGTACTTCAGCTACAATTTGCAGGTGGCAGTGAGGGCATGTCTGGGAATGAGTGGACTCCCATCAATCCAGAATCCATGGACGCCTAATTCCAAGCAAGTTTGTTACTGTGGAGTGCTATCTGGAGCACAGGATTATCCAAAATGTCTCCTCAACACCTAGCTTGTCACTACTCAGCTTCACAGAACTTTCCTGGGTTCTGCTTTACCGTGGGGGCTCCAGGAAGGTTTGTGAGCACAGGTGGACACTGTGCCCTCAACACCACCCTGGAAGCATGGCCAGGGGCTCAGCCCTGGTACCCACTGTAACCTCCTCCACAGCCTCTCCTCACAGAGTCCAGCCTATACACCCTTCTCCAGAGACCTTCCCCAACCTACCCCTGTCCCCAGTCTAGGCTGCAGAATACATCACCTCACACTGTCCCTGTCCCCGAGGCACTCTCTCAGCATATGGCCACACCTGTCTGGCTCACTTCAGAATCCCCAGAGCCTGCCACAGAACAGACACTGAGGATGTTTGACAACCAAAAAAAATGACCATCTGTAAGTGAGGGAGCAACACCCTCCAGGCATCCTCAGCTCCAAGGGCCAGGTTAATGAAAGTTGTTCCTCCCCCTTATCTCAGCCCTCCAACCTGTGTGCCCACCACCCCTGCACACAGCCCCACCTGTCCTTGCTTCCTAAACCTGGCTTTAGAGCCCACCTGGCCTCACCCTACAGTTCCTGCTCCATCCCAGAACCTCTGCTTACCCCACCCCACCCCCCAAGGCTGGGAGATAACAAGAATGACAGAGGGGAGAGGCCACCACGGGCATCCACTTGTCTGCGATGACATTCACAGTCACACTCTCTCACACACACACACACACACACAGATGAGGAAATGCATCTCTGAGTAGGACAAGAACAGCAGAAATTCCTGTGCAACCCCTCCCAGGAGCTTCACCCCTCCCAGAAGGTCATGGGAAGTACAACGAAAGCTGCAGACAGAGCTCAGAGGGGTTCTCCCAGGAAGCTCTGGGTGAGCCACCACCAGCACCAAGCCCAGCGCAAGGAAGAAGGCCCTCCCTCTGTGTCCACACCTGGATTTCTCACCTTTCAAGATTTTGTGCTTTTGCATGCTGTTTCTTCCGTCTGCAAAACTCTCCCCTGACCACTATAAACTCTTACTTATGCTTCAAGAATTTGTTCATTTCATTGATCCCCTATATCTGACACCCTCTCACTCCTCTCCCACCCTCCCCCTTGTTTTGTTTTGTTTTGTTTTAGATACCTGGAACCTATGTAATTCTTATTAATCAATGTCACCCCAATAAAACTAACAATAAAAAAGAATTTGCTCAGCTGTCATCGCCTCCAAGAAGTCTTCCCTGATTTCTCCCAGTTCCCTCCTCTGTTTCCAGAGCTGCCGCCTCCTCTTGTCTGTGGGCTCCTCCAGGCAGACCCATGTCCAAGCCATCTACTCATCCCCTGCCTAGGACTGGCAGGAAGGAGCCCTGGCAGATGGGGTCCTTCCACAGATGGATACATAAAAGATACACACTCATTTCTGCCCTGTAGTGTAGACAGTGACAGGTCCCAGGTGGCCCTGCATCTGTCCAAGCTGTCATCCCAGGCTCCCTAAGCACAGAGCCTCTCAGCACTGGGCTCTATCCAAGGTCTCTAAACACAGTGCTGGCTCCAACAAACCTGGAACCCTATGGTGAAGGCTGGGGACAGAGGAAATGCTGCCTACCTAGCCAGGTTTCCGGAGGGGACCTGTGATGCACATTTCACAAATGGCAGAAGACATGCATGTCAGAAAATTATCCACAATCAATTTCAAACTCCAAATGGAACTGGTTGTTTGGCTAAGTCCCTGCTAATTTGCCTGAAAATCTGAAGAGAATAACTGGGAGGGTGAAAAGGGTTCTGGGCTGATTCCTGGCAGGTCAGGGATCCCCCCCTGACCTCCCCACACTGTCCCTAAGTGCTCAGGGCACAGCCCTTCTGCTGGCAGCCAGTCATTCTAAACCCAGGACAGAGGCTCCGGCTCCGACAGCCCCTGAGCAAGCAGGCCACCTGTAACCTCACTCCGGCTTCACTCAGCGCACCCCCTGCCTGAGCCGGGGGCAGGCTAAAACCTGGGTGGGCACGGGGGTCTATTGCTCAAGCACTCTCACACCCCAAGGGCCCCGAAAGAGACCATCTCTCAGGTAGGTGTTCAAGTAACGCCACACCCGAAGCTTTGTAGGAAAACAGTCAGGCCATGGTGTCTTTCAGGGCCTCAGTTTTCCCACTCAACAAATGGGAAGAACAACCTTTCCCACTGTGCCTCCCAGACACTTGCTTCCATGGGAGGCAGCAGAGGGTGAGCCCCCACAGGGTCATTAGCTGCCTGAGGGTGACCCAGTCCCCATTCCATGTCTACCCACTGTGTCTGAATTTATTCCTCACTATTGTGTCTTCCTTTCATCAGCAGCAAAGCCCTCCCCAAGAAGGCAGGTCGTCCAGGCCCTGTTACCACGATTCCCCGTCACTGGTACACAGCACGTGCTCAAGGAATGCTCGTGGCGTGAGGGACGCAGCGAGGGCTGGTCCCACTGCAAGCCTTCTGGCACATCGGCATTGACACTGTTGCCCCCTCTCAAGGACTGGAGGGCCTTGTTCGTACCGCACTTGGAGATCAGAGAGGGCAAGAAAGGGTAGAGAAAGGGGTCATGGGAGCCCTGCATTTTAGCTCCCCTTCCCTGTAAAATGCAACAATTGGGAGGCCAGGAAGGGCCCCAGAGCAACCAGCAGCCATCATACCGGGGGGCAAGAGAAAGGGAAAGCTGAGAAGCTCCATTCCAGCAAGCTCTGGGCACTGCTCCTTTAGGGAGTGGCGTTCTCTAGCTGGCCATCGATGGCCATGTCCTGAGTCTCACTTTCCCAGTCACTATGATGGGTACAGAGTTGATGTGAAGGCTCAGTACTACTTCACAAGCCCAGGGCCTGCACAGTACCCAGCATGGAGGAGGCACAACCCTACTCCATGGCCCGCCCACCCCCACTACCCTGAGGACAAATCAGGCCAGACGCCAAAGGAAACATTGAGAAACAATTGAAATAAGAGGAGAGAGAGAGTCTAGAGAAGGCAAGTAGAGAAGGCTCCAAGATAACGCCCATTTTTAAGTTTTTCTTAAAGAACAGGGAACGCTTAGCAGAGCTCAGAGTGAGGCTCTTTTCAGGGTATTAATAATTTGTATTTTTTACTATCAGTCTTCCCACACTCCTCTGCAGGGAGGGAAGTGTATATATATATAAAATACACACACACAGAGAGAGAGAGAGAGACAGAGAGAGAGAGACAGAGACAGAGACAGAGAGATGTAGATTTTCTTTTAAGAAACGACTGAATTTTGATGAACTGGAGAAGCGGGTGCTTTGCATATGAATGGGAACTGATTAGCCCAGCACTCTCCCACAGCCAGGTTCCCTGCAACTTCAAGCTTTCCAGAGAGTTAAAAAGTTGAATCGGCCACATTTATGTGGCTCTTCTAATGAAAAAATCATTCAGCATTTATTATTAATGCTTGGCTCTGATAAATATCCTCATCAAAAATTCTTCCCTTGAAGGAACCCTTCAGTGTAATTTCTCAGGATACCCAGAGGAAGCACTTCAGCCAGACTGTCTCAGTGTCTCTGTTGGTGGCAGGAGGACAGGAAGAAGGCCAACTTAAGTGGCAGACAGGAGTGTTTGCGTGAGAACAGAACAGCCCCAGCCACCATGAGAGGGAAATCCGTCCGCCTTAGAGCGGGTGCTGGCCCTGGTGTCACAAGCTTATCCAGGCTCAGTGTAGCTTCTAAGACGGGTGTTCAGATTAAATGCCCAGGTGAGCCAGGTAAGCACCAGGTGTGTGTGCTGGGGTGTGGGGGGTTCTATAATCGAGAGACACATGCTGATTGACACTGTCCTCCCCCGAAGTCACAGTGTGGGGTAGTGGCCTTTCTCTGTGTGGGCTGTGCTCCCACTCCCACCTGCTCTGAGCGTTGGGGCACTAAGAGTCACAGCTGTCCCCTTCTCCCGAGGGAGCCCCTGCCCCGGAGGTGATGGCCCACTCCCCACCAGAGGGCAGCTCACAGTGACCAACTGTCATGGTGGTAGAGAAGGCTGCCTCATCTTTACCCCCGGAGGGCATAACCCTATGTCCTGGAGTCCCCAGATCAGGACAGGCTAGGCTTACATGACACTACTGGCTCTTTCTCCTTCTTTAACCTGCCTTCCTCAATAGACTATACACCCCAATCCCTGTTCCAGGGTCTGCTCCCAGGGAGCCCCTCCCTCCCGAGCCACTCCTGTGCCCTGGAAAGCTGACTGCTGGCATTGCCAGGACTTCCTGTCACCCCGCTTCCTTTGGGATTTGACCAAGGGGGACCCAGGCAAAAAGAGAGGGTGAGAGGAGAGAGGTGAGGGGGCTCCCTTAGTCCCTCCTTGCTGGGTTGGCTTGGCTGCATCTGTGCTCTTCTAAAACACTGTCTAAGCTCCCTCAGGAGTAGGAAAGGTAACAGCTCCCTATTATTAGCACTAGCCCAGGTGCTTCAACAAATCTCAGCTGGCCCACTTGACCTTGCCCCCACTTGTTTGTAAAGACCATTCATTAACCTTGCTCTGATTATCCTTTGAGTGGATCCTCCCTTTCCTACCAGGCCGTGAGTGGTCCAGGAGCAAAGTTCCAGCCTCTCTTGGCCTCATCAGTGCAAAAAGGGCGATCTCATCAGAGGCAGCCCCAGAAACAGAAGTATGAGGCTATGGGGGTTACTGAGATGCCCCCAGTCCAGCACTTCTGCTCCCTGCTAATTTACCTTACACGGACCACAGCTCCCACACTGTATAATGGGGCCATAAGAATGAAAGGCAAGCAATGGAGCTGGTTTTTCCAAAATCCCCAAGTGTGCTTACAGACACACGTAAGTGCCTGCACCTCAGCTCACCTGCACCTTAGTAATTAACAACTTTTGAAGATGTGATGTAAAGCAATAATTAAAATTTCATGCATTTTGCTTCAAAAATCTATAAAACTAAGTTTCCTAGAAGAAAAAGTAAACCTTTCTCCAAGAAATACAGAAAACAAACCATGGCCCAACCCCTCCTCTCGCTAATATGTTGGTGTAAATCTTTAACTTCATTTGCCGCTCCCATCCTCTGACCCCAGTAGTCTTCCATAAATATTTAGGCAGCAAACATCAGGCTTGTTTTGCACTTTGGAATGCTAATGATGGGGATGGGAGGGTGAGAAAGCAGGCCTCCTAGTCCAGCCCGCTCTCCACCTACCAGCAAGATACCGCAGATGGGGTTCCAGAGGCCCCAGGAGCCCCGTGTCCTTAATGAGCTGAGATGCGGCTCTGGGAGAAACGCTGCCCTCCCTACCTGCAGGCTCACTGATGGCAGAGCCACGTGCCCAATCAAGAGCAGTCAAGAAACCTTGGAGGGAGGGAGCAGCACAGTGGGGAGGAAAAACAGCACAAGGGATGTGCATACAAGCAGACTTTGCAGAAAGGACCTGGAGCTGCCCAGCCAGCCCACTCAGCCTCCCCACCTTTGAGTCCAGTCCTTCAAACACCCCTACACCTGTACCCTTCCCAAAACTCGGGGCCCTCCAGAAGACACTTCCCAACTTCTCAGTCCTCTACCCACCACCAAATGCACCTGTCACCTCACCCGGGGCTCCCACAATGTGGAGAACAGAGGTCCCTCCACCCTACCCCAGGCTGACCGCTCTATGCCTACCTGACAGTGGGAGCCAGAGGCAGGGGCTCTGGAGAAGGCTGGCCTTGGCTTGAATGGTCTGTCTTGGTCATTTGCAAGCTCTATGGTCTTCAACAAGCTTTTTAAATCAGCTTTATTGAGGTATAATTTACATAACATGAAATTTACCCACTTTAAATGTGCATTTCTTTGAGTTTTAGAAAATGTATACAGTTGTACAACCATCCCCACCATCCAGTTTTAGAATGCTTCTATCACCACCACCCCCCCCCCCGAAATTTCCCTCCTGCCTATTTGCAGTCAATCCTTGCTTCCCCTGCCAGCCCCAGGCAACCACTAAGCTGCTTCCTATCTCTATAGTTCTGCTGTTTCTAGAAATTTCACCTAAGTGGAACCATACAACATGTAATCTTTTTATGTTAGCGGTTCAGCCATGGTGTAGCATGTCTCAGTGTTTTGTTCCATTTTATTGCTGAGGAATATTCCACCGAATATTTTAAATATGACTGCTGTGACCGTTCCTGCACAAATCCCTGTATGGACATGTTTCCACGTTTCTTGTGTGAATACCTGGGAGTGGAACTGCTGAATAATATCTTTCTAAGAAACTGTCACACTGTTTTCCATGGCAGCTGCACCATTCTACATTTCCAGCACCAGTGCGTGAAGGTCCCAGTGGCTCCACTTGGTACCGTCTGTCTTTATCCCAGTCATCCCAGTAGTTGTCAAGTGGTATCTCGTGTTTCAATTTGCATTTCCCTGATGACTAAGGATGTTCAGTACCTTTTTGTGTGTTTATCTGAAACCTGTATATCATTTTGGTGAAGGATTTATTCAAATTTTTTGCCCATTTGGTATCAGATGGTTTGTCTTATTATTGAGATGTAGGAGTTCTTTATATATTCTAGATACAAATTCATTCCCAAACATGTTATTTGCAAATATTTTCTCTTAGGCAATACTTCAACCTCTCCATTTCTTCATCTATAAAACGAAGTTCATCCTAACACCTTGCCATGCTGCAGTGAAGAGCAGGGGTGATATGTATAAAGCACCTACCAAGAGATCTGCCAAGCCCTGTACCAGGTTCTGAGGCACAGTAGACCTTCAATAACTGGAGCCACCACCATCACCATCACCCCTGGAAGTCAAGGTCCAGGCTTTGTCTTTGACTTTAAGTGTCCCGTGTGGGGCCTGGAGCAGAGCCGCCTTACCCAGGTTGGCATGCCCCACATGTTCTCTCCAGGACTCCTGCCCACTGAGGGCAGCACCAGCCCTGGTTCCTGCAGAAAGGATAGTCTTAAAGGAGACAGGATATTATCAGGGGGAAGATGACAAGATGTCCTGGCAGAGGGGACAGCATAAGCACAGGAAAGAGAATGACAAGGTACATGGCACATTCCGGGAGCCCAGGGCACAACTGCAGCCCTCACCCAGAGTGTGGCCGGCCCAGGCACCAGGATGAGCAGGAAGGTGCAAGCCAGGCCATTCTGAAGCCCCTGGAACCTCTGCTGACATGCTGATATGGCAAGATGCATTCACAGACCATTTTTATTCCACATACAGCCAGGTGCCCTTCCTTCCACTGAGCACCCCAAATACTACCTGCCAGGCTGAGTCAGAGCCCCTGAGAAGCTCCTCAGGCCCCTGAGGACCTGAGTGCACACAGTCTCCTTACAGACCTGCACAAGAAGGCAGTCAGATGCTGAAGCCCAGGCAACCAGGCACTGGGAAGAAACCATTTCCTGCTGAGTGGGGGGCTGTTTCCCATGCTCCAGTGAGGCTTCCAAGACCTGTGTTTTAAGCCGCCGTCTCCCAGCTAGCTCAGTCGGTAGAGCATGAGACTCTTCAGCTGTCCCCATCGCCCCTACATGAGAACCAGTCACTCACTCACCATTTTCCTCCTGATCTCTCAGCCCTCCTGCATGTGCCATGTGCTCACTGCACTGACCCTGGCTCTTCTGGGTAACTCCAGCCCCCACCCCAAGCCTTCTGGGAAAAGACTCTGTCCTCTGCTGGCCACTGGGACCCCTTCATCCCAGGTCAGGCATCTTTACAGGACCCCCCACAACTCAGGCACAGACCCAGCCCCCCTGGGCAGCACCCTGGGAGGAGAGAGCACTGCCATCAGCCTGCACTCCCTCCCCAGTGGACAAGCAGGGCCCTCAGCCTTGGCCGGTCCACACTCCCCTTAAGCAGGGCCCCTCTTACTACTGTTTGACCATTGGAAGTTAACAGCGCTGACTTAATCCCAGAGTTTGCGGAGTTATTTACACTTTTTTTTTCAATTAACAATAATAGATCTTTAGTTTTCTCATCAGTGAGTAATGGGACTGAATCTCAATTCTACAACATAATTAATTAGCGATAAGTGTTCAAATGCAAGTCCCTACTCAAAGTCCTGCTGGGACAAACTTCCTGGCCGCTGCCCCCAGCCCTGGAGGCTGGTACCAGCAGGCAGATGCCCTGCCAGGATTTGAGGACACATGGCCCAGCCTAGCCTGAGAAGGTGAAGGAGACACCCTAACCCCACCCAGAGTAGCCAGAACCTGGGGGATGGTACTCTGTGGAGCTGAACAGATTTTCAGGGAGCAACTCCCACGTGCTGATGCCTCTACCGGGCCCCAGAACACAGGGATCAATCAGCCCCTACCCTTACAGAGGGCCCTGCCTCAGGAGCTCACATGGAGAAGACACAGAGACATGATACAGACAGGTGGAAATAAATGTGCTAATTCATTACATAAATCTTTGTTGAGCATCTACTATGTGCCAAGCCCTGTGCCAGGTTCTGAGGACACAGTGGCGTCTAATGGAAGCAATGACCCCACTGGAAAGCTTGAGGGTTTCTAAAAGCAGGATCTCAGCTTTAAAGGCTGAGCTGGCCTCACCAAGTGAAGAACAGGGTCAGGCATCCCAGGCAGAAGGAATAGCATGAGCCAGGAGGACACGGTGGTCCAGGGAACTGTGATTAGCTTTCGGATCATAGAGGAAAGAGCCCCATATGATGCTGAGAAGGGCATGGAGGGACAAAGAGACTTTCTACCCCAACCCTGGTCACTGAAAGCCTTGGGGGGCCAGGCCACAGGTCAGCCAGGCAGGGAGCCTGCATACTTCCACTTCCAGGGGGTACAGCAGCCCCCAGAGCTGCCTGTAGAGGACAGATGTCCCACAGGAGGCTTCACCTGACAGGTCCCTGGTTCAGCCCCACTTGGATGGCTTCTGAAAGTCCACATGGGTAAGAGAGCTGACAGAGTGCAGAGCCTGAGCCTAGAAGGTCCACCAGGAAGGGAAGTGGCCCAGGCCAGCTGCAAGACCTCGGCACCAGCTCCAGGCTCCCTTTTCCAAGAGGCCCTTCCAGAAGCCAATTTCCTCCACCCCCAACCCCACAATGATCAGAACTCTCCATGTGCTCAATACTAGGCTAAGTGCTTTACATGGTGAATTCACCCATCCACCCCAAGACATGACCTCGGAGGTCACAGATGAGGAAGCTCAGGTGCAGAGAAGTGACTTGCTCATAGTCACAGAGATAAACGGTAAGGCAAGGATGTGACCCTGAAAAGACACGGCCTCTCTATCAGCCCCACAGCCCCACACACACTCCCCTCTCTGCTGGCCTAACCTGGGACCAGGCTCAAGCCCCCTGTGCCTCATCTATAAAATAAGAATCATAAGGGCACCTACTTCCCAGGGTGGAGATGCAGATGTCAATTCCAGAGACAATGCCTGCTTGGCACACAGCACAGGTACAGTGCAAGTCACCTGTCACTTTTGGTGCCACTGCTGCTGTGGTGAAGGATATGGTTTGCAGCAAGCAACCTGGCATATGTGTGGTGCTGCGAGGATCAGACACCAACCCCAGGGCAGAGGAGGAGGTCTGGCTTGATAGACCACAGCTCACTGGGGCCAGACTCCACTGGGGGAGATCACGATGAGGGTCAGGTATCCTTAGATGAATATTTGAGGGCTCAGTTACTCTAGAGCCCTACCACAGGTCTGGGAACCAAACACTGCCAGGCTCTGCCCACAATGCCCCATTTGCACACATGACCCCTAAGTCACCTGACCAGCTAAGTCCTGTATGCCAGGTGCCAACAGGCACTCAGCTCCTCACACCACTCTGTGAGCCTGGAAATGTTCACCCCATTTAACAGATGAGGAACTGAGGCTCAGAGAGGTAAAGTAACAAAAAATAATAATGAGGAGAACTAACACTTGTTGAGCAGTTACTCTAAGGCAAGCCCTACAGAAAAAGCTTCCATTGCATTATCTCCCTGAATTCTCAAAAAACTGCCTTGGAAGTGGGATTATTGCTGCCAGCTTGCAGATGAGGAAGCTGAGGCTTAGAGATGAAAGTTACTCGGCAAAACTACCAGAGCTGTTCATTAGCCACGTGAGACTCCCACCCACGGACCTCGTGCCTATCACTCACAGGCCCCCCGCACAACCTGAGCGGATGCAACCCTTGGCACGTTTAATCCAGCCTCCGTGGCCCTCAGCACTACCCTCTGCGCGAGCACACGCACAGTTCCTCCCTTCCTCTCCGTGTCTCTATTCCCCAACTGGAAGCGTAATCAGGGTGAGCACTGGATTGTGGAGCCAGACAGGGAATTTTCCTAAGCCAATCCCATTTCCCTCCATCATCACATTTCCCTGGCCCCTGTAAGAGACAGTGAGTACCCGGGAACCTCAGTAAGGTCAGTAATCCCTTCCTAGCCCCCCAGTTGGCAGGAGGGGTCTTAAGGAGAAGCAAGCTTTTCTTCCAGCAGCCAGCTGGGTGCCAAGGCCAGGCCCAGGGCTCAGCGGGGCCAAGCCAGCCCCAGCCAGCCCCACCCCCCAGAGGCCCAGGCAGGCGCCAGAACAAAAACTATTGTCTGGTATAGAGACACACGATTTGATGCTAGTGCCCTGATTTCTCTGATGGCTACAGATTAAAGTGAGGATAATGTCCTTGATCTAGGAACTCGATTTGATGCATTTTAAAATCTGCTCAGACACAGCACCATTATGCTAAGCAGCATGGCTGGAGGGGGGCTATGCAGCCTCCGCTATCATCCCTGCACCAGGAGCCCAGCCAACCGGCCACCACCCACTCCAGGGGGAAACAGGAGGGGCAGCAAGGCCCACAGCAACTTTCCCTCTCTGAACAGACAACTGAACCTAGGATAGTCGCATCCCACTCCCTAGACCCACAGGCCCAGAGAGGCAGCCACAGAGAGAGGCTGTGCTTCGACACATTATTTCTGGGGGCCTGAGCTGAGCTAGTCCTCAAATATCCTCAGAGATGTAAATTATGTGGGTTGAACTAATGAGCTATATATGTATCTTTCATCCCCTAATTAACTGCGGTTTAATGAATTTCTCAGCGTATTGCTGCCAGAATAGCCTTACAGCCCAGAAGATTTTACCCTTCCATTTCAGATAAATATTTAAACACCCCAAATTAAAGGGAGCACACCAGGCCCCAACTTGGAGGCTTGATGCTACCCAGGGCCATTAGCCCCCTGTCCCACTGATTCAGTGTGTTCATCCTTTTCCTCTGTCTTCCCAAGGCGGTGGCAGGTACCCAAGGCATTAGGAACCTGGCCTGGTGCAGGGCCTGGGGCTCCTAGGAGACCCACAAGCCCACGTTCAGCTCCTAACACCCGGGCTCTCGAGGTTCCACCCAGGGGGAATGAGCAGGCACAGAAACCCCCACAACCCATCCTGGGGCTGGCACAGAAACCCCTCAGGGCAAGGAGCCCATGCGATGGCCTAGTGTCCCGGGAGGTCAGGATGCTGCCCACCCTGGCGCTCACATCCCAGAACCTGCCCTCCCCTTCAAATTGTCAACTATTTCCAAGACTCATTATTATTATCATAACTCCTATTATCATGAGTTTATTCTATTACACATACCTAACACGTATCAGATGCTTAAGGCACCATAATCTGGGTACCAGTTCTCGCCAGAACCATCTCACCCCTGGGGCTCTCTGGCTTCAGCTCAGGACCAACCTGGGAGCAGAGGATGTGCTACCCTCACCTCTCCTCACTGGTACTGCCACTTCCCACCACCCTCTGACCAGGGCCACTCGTGCCAAGCCAAAGGCTCTTGTGAACCCACAAGGCCCACCTGGACTCCCTGGAGTCCTGACCTGGACTCCCTGGGGGCCTGGCCTGGACCTGTCTTCACTCTCTGTGGTCTCTCCAGTGGTGGGGACATTGAGTCTGGCACTGGGCCCTGGCCACCACCTGAAGAAATAAGCAGAGGGGCTTCTGATGATGATCCAGCCAGCTCTCCCCAAACCTGACCATTCCTGGGCCAGCTCACAGCTTGGTGGAGTGTGACCTTGGGAGGAGCCTTAGGGTCCTCCCAGCCAAACAGGGGCATGGAGCCCAGAGCCTCCCCTTGCTGATATCCCCCACTGTCTACCCCATGGCCACTGCTTCTACCTCCCCCAGGCCTGTCCTTCCTCCCAGGCATGCTAGACCACCACTGCCCAGGGCCCCTGCCCCATGCACCCTATGCCTCTCTAAAGCCACATCCTACCCAGGGCCTCCCCTAGCCAGTTCTAGCTCTGCCCCTCCATGCCCAGCTCCCAAGGCCTTCAGTATAACTACTATAGTGAGTCTACCTGTTCAGAGCCCTTGGGCAGCTGGCCAAGCCCATGACAGCCTTGGGTCCCTAATTAAGGCCTCACAATAGCCCCATGAGGGTGACTGATGGCCCTTCTGTGCAGACAAGGAAAGGACTCGCCTCTCCAGCTGCAGAAAGGTCTTATTTACTTTAGAAGCCATGGTACCTGGCACTATGCCTAGGACACCATAGGTGACAATGAAATACTTTTGGCTGGCTGGATGGATGGATAAATGGATGGACAGACAGAAATACAGACAGATGGAGGGGTGTGTGGGATGGTGGGTGAATGTATAAAAGAATGAATAGATGGACAAATGAATGGATGAATGGGTATGTGGGTAGAAGGATGTTAGAGGGATAGAGGCACAGACAGACAGACTCTCAAATTAACAATCAAAAGGAGATCCCAAAAAGCTTCCCAAACCTAAGAGCTGGCTAGACACTCTCTCCAAGGGCAGTAAGCCAGAAAGCCCTGGGGCTTCCATAAGGGGTCATGACTGGCAGGTCTGCTGTCTCCAAAGAAGGGGAACCAAGATGGGAGAGGGAAGAGCTGGAGTCTGAGGTCAAGAGGGGAAGTGGTGGAGAGTGTGGGCACTGGGCACAAGGCAGAGCAAAGACCAGGGCGGGCTGGGTTCCACTCAGGGGGCCTTAGGGACCAGTGAGCCATGAGCTGGAGAGATGAGATGGGCAGAACTCCACTCTTGCAAGGGCCTGACAAAGTCTGAAAGGACCCGTGTGGGCCTGATGCCAGGCCCTCTGAGCACCAAGCAGGAATTAGTATCTGTGTCTCTCTATCACCAGGCCCTCTAGGCAGCCCTACAATGTGGCTCTCACCACTCTGAGAGCCAAAAACAACCACAACCTCTGTAGATGGCGCACCAATGAATCCTGTCCCAGAGGCCCCAGCATGACTGGGCAGTGAGGGAGCACTGTCACAGGGCTCAGGGTAGGTCAGCACTAGCCTTGTGGGGCAGGGGATGGTATATCCTGGACAGAGCTAGAATTCCTCCTTTGAGCAGAGCAAGAGCCAAGGGTGCTTGGGCTTCAAACTGGACCCCATTTCTGGAGCCTGAAAAATAAATCCTTGGATCCAGAGACCACCAATAAAGGAAGTTGCACACACCCCACACTGTCTCCCATTTCACCCAGAACGTATGAATTCCCATCCTTGCTTATTAAACTCCTTCCCAAAAACCCACAAGCAAAGCAAAGAGGTGGTGCAGAAAAAGTTGGCTTCAAATGCAAGCCAATGCCTAATGAGGTGGCTTCTGCCAGCAACCAGTCACCTTCACCTACCTTCACCCCCCTAGAGGGCTGAGGCAGCCTGAGCACTAAGCCTCAGCCCAGGCAGGTGGCCATATTCAGACAGAGTTGCAGAACCAATTTGGGAGGAGAGGGGGAAAGGCACTGCCTAGAGTAGTTGAAACAACATTACATGAATCAACAAGAAAATAGCCATGAGCTCCAGAATTAGCAGACTTGGAAGAAATCCCTACATTTTGCTGGTCACAGAAACTCAGATAAACCAGTCTATCTCTCTAGGTCACAGCTCTTGTCTATGAAATCGACGTGACAATCCCCACCTGCCAGCTGTCATTAGGACTGAAGAAGTGGGAGAGAGCACACCAGTGCCCTAGCCCCTATAGGCACTAGGGAATGGAGCCCTACCCACCCTCACCTTCCCAGAAGACGTGAGTGTCCCCATACCTGCCCCTCTTTGCAAGCAGGGTCAAGACCACAAGGGGTTGAGTTCTGCACTTACTTTGGTACTGGGCAAGCCCATAAGAGCCCCTCCTGTCCCCCAATACCTTCCTCTCTACTATGATGCCATCAGATGGGAAGAGGGTCCCATACAAAGGCTTCCCCTATTCAAATCTTAGGAGGAGAGAGTTCCCAGGGTGCCCCTTCCTGAGAGCAGGACTTGTGCCCTAGGTTGGGACTTGGGGGGCGGGGGCAGGAGAGGGCCCAGCATTTGGCCACCACAGGCCCTCTGGGGTCACCACTGGTCCTACCTTCCAGGCTCCCTCTGGAATTAAGATCCTCCCCTCACCAACACCCCCACCTCAACCTTTCCAGTCTCAGACATCAGACATATCTACCTGAACACAGACCTGATTATGCCCCCCGCTCAGCCCTCAGAGCAAATGGGCAATAGTTCACACCTTCATGGAAGGTCTCACCTACACCCCAGGCCCCTCTCCCACCACCCTCCACCTGCATGTGTCCTCTGCTGATCTCGACTCACCTCCATTTCTCCACCCCCTCCCCCACCACAAAGAGAGGGCTGTTCCAGGCCTCTGTGCCCTTACTCAAGCAGTGCCCTCCACCTGGAACTTGTTTCTCTCAACCATCACTTTGCTGAGCTAATGCCTTCTTTAATTTCAGACTCAGCCTGGGTATCCCCTCCTTGAGAAAGTCTCTAATTACCACTCAATTACTGGGCCTCCGGGTCCCCTGATGCACATTTGCTTAGATATCTGCCTCCCCACATGGACTGTTCCAATGCCCAGTTACTGATACAGCATTGGCTCATAGAGAGCCTCAGCAATGTTTGATGAATGAATGCACAAATGGGTGAACACTTGCATAAATGGATGGATGAATAGGTCTAACAACAATGCCACAAGAAGATGCAAAGGCAAGAGCCACTATGGACACTGCCTCCAGAGACCAAGACTCCCTCCATGCAGACAAGTCTCTGCCAGAGTGTGAATACGGTGTATGTCCCTCTGCTCAGGTCATTCAGGGCAGCCCTACCCAGAGGTACAGGGATAGATGAGATGACCTCTCCAGCATCCCTCTCAACATTAACCTTTCCCCTCCTGCTGCCTTTGAGCAGCCCCTTCATTTCCACGGTTACTTCTCCAGAAGAAGAGCAGTTCAGGGAAGCCTTGGCACCAGGGGCAAATAGAAATGGTCTCAATTAGCAGCAGGGAACCAAACTTCCAGCTCTCTCTACAGATCTGGCTCAGGTGAGCATGCTGAGTCTCCATTCCCCAACAGGGACACTCAGCAAACTTATCCAAGAAACACTTAAAAACTGGGTGTATTTTTATATGCAAGATGACAGAATTACCACCAATTATGCCCAGCCTCAAGGCAATAGCCAATCTCTACAACCATAGCTCATAGGCCCCTCACCTCTGCCAGGAGCTGGTCCCCCACAAGCCTTGCAGAGCCACCACCCAGCTTTCCTGGAAAATTCTATATTTGCACCCTTCTACTTGGGTCTCCAGAATGTCAGGCTCCAGACAGAGTGACCTGTGGATATGGAGTCGGAGTGGTCACTGCCACCTGAATCCACTTAGTCCACTGCCAGGAAGGACAACATAGGAATGCTACCTCCAAAGGTCTCACACTTTGGATTTTATCTGCCAATCACTACTGACAAGAGTCACAGTCAGGACAAGAAGGTGGCTGGAGTGACATAGGCCCTCAATCACCCAGCTGCCTCTATGGTCCCTCAATGGTATCACCAGGGATCAGGGAACATGGATACCTGGTACAGACACAGACCCCACTCACACACCTGTGCAGCCAGGAGGTGGCTCAGGGCTGAGGCTTCTCTAGGTCCACCTGGGCCGAATGCTGTCCTGGGCATCTGTGTGAGCAGAAACCTCCCTAGGGAGTATCCTGATAGGTGCTCTCATTGCCTAAAGTCGATACCTTGAGTAAAACCTGAAGCAGCACCTGCATCTTGGTGCACTGCTTTGTATGTTCTTCACTACCACTCTAGGAGGTAGGTATGAGGAAACTGAGGCTCTGGCCTTGCCTAACGTGGCCTTGCTACTAAGTGGGAGAGCCAGGTATAGAGCCCAGATTCAGCTGACCTCTGAGCCCACTGGGGCTCTTCCCTCCATTCCACAGACCTGTGAAGCAGTGATGGGCCCAAAGGGAGGCAGAAGGAAGCCAGTCCTCACTCCAGCTAGAGACACTGTACTTGGCCCAAGAAGAGCTCCCTGGTCGTGCACAGCCTGGAGCACCTCCATGCAGTCTCAGGCTGCCCAACTCCATCACATCCACCCCGGCCCTGGTTGAATGGCACTTCCCCGTGGGCCTGCCCCAGGGAGTTCCGTGCCTCCCTCAATGTGCTTCCTCCCCCACCAGCACTCCTGGAACCCCTCCCTCAGAGCCCTTATCACTCTGTGCTGTAATGATTATTGATGGGATGCACAAGGCACATGAATAAATGGATGAGCAAACGAAAATGTGGTTTGGCACCAACTCTACTTTGGTGTGCAAATTTTTTATGTCTCCAGGAACTGAGAGGAGATGTGTCTTCCTCCTAACAAGCTGCAGTGAGTGACTTCCATTTTCCTAGACCAAAGACACTCAGCATCCATCATCTGTGCTGGTAGCCAAGTGACACTGTCTGACACCTACCATGGCCAGTGGTGGAAAGGTGTAGTAACATAGTTTGGGCTCCCTGAGACAGCATTACCATCTCTGGGGGCCTCCAGCTGCATGTGTGATATTGGTGCACAGTCTGAACTACCTCCACGATGATTTCATGCTGAATGTGCTGAATCTCCAAGCAGACTCATAATGTACAGGGGGAGTGTTTCCCTGGGCCTTCACCACATCTTTCATCCAGAAAATAAGTGGTGATAATATTTATAATATGTTTACTGACAGGACCAGGGGCTCTGTGCAGATAACTCTTTTATGACACAAAGTACTTAACTAAGATGGAAAATGGCATTACTCATGTTAAATTCAAAATGAGCATTTTGTCCCCGATTGCTAGAAACCCAGTAAATGTCATTAGCTATCTGAGGTTACAATGAAATCCACAAAGGATTACTCTTTGGTAATTACATTTACTGTAGCTATAGAAACGAGGGGCATCAGACTCAGCCCGGCTGACAACTCAGTCTTTTCCCCCCAAGAATAGCTCATCTGCACGTTGCCCGCTCCTAAGATTGGGCTCCAAATCCCTGCATCTGGCAGCCTGCTCTTGGGAGAGCTGTTTTCCCCAGAGGCAGCGGGCTGGAGCCCCAGGACAGAGCTGCTGTGATTCTCGATTAGGAACTGATGATAAAAGACAGAGATGAGGAGGCTCTTCCTGTGGCTTCTGCATTGCAATGTGCCTCCTGAATGTGTGTGTGCCGGGAAGCTCTGCTTCCTGGGGACGTCCTTCTGTGGCAGATGCATTATTTATGGCCAGCATGCTATTGCACAAAGCCCTTCCCAACCTTAACACCCCCTCCCTCGGAGGCCAAGAAATAACCCCAGCCAGAAGGGGGCTGTAGAGTTCACTGGCCTTCTCAGACCCCGGCTACACTGCAGCATGTGGGGGCTGACAGACCAGGCCCAGAGGGCACTGGGAAAGGGGAAAACAGAGGACATGCAACTGAACGTGGGAGCTGGAGGTCACTCTAGCCTCAATGGCTGATGCCCTGATTAGCCAGTCAGAAGGTCCAGCACCTCCCCTTCCACCTGTGACTGACAACACACTTCCAGTCCCAGTGAGCTTCTCTCACCACCTGGTAGCCCAGTACCTCCCCGCTCCACTTAGGACAAGCAGCACCTTCCCTTAGCACCTGCACATACAAAAAGCCAACAGTTTTCCTCATCACCCACTGACACTAACAACTCTCTCTGCCACTGTCACAGCCAGCACTTTCCTCTGCCTCCTATACCTACAGCCAATAGCCTTCCTAATTACCTAATTCCAGTCAACACCTTCTTCTACTACCTGTCAGCCAACACCTTGCCATGCCACTTATGGGTGCTACTGTAACACTTTTCCTTACCACTCGGTAGCAACCAGCACCTGCCCTCACCACCTGTGAGAGTCAAGCCCTTCCCTCACCATTTTTAAAAAACATCTTCTCTCATCAACTCCATGTGGAAGCCAATGCCAGCCCTCACCACCTGAGAAAGCTGATACCTGTCCTCCCCACCTGGAAGAACTGACACCAGCCCTCACCACCTGGGAGAACTGATACCTGTCCTCACCACCTGAGAGCTGATACCTGTC
>PVJL010001421.1:54140-191006 GCA_004026885.1 Lyroderma lyra
GCTGACACCAGCCCTCACCACCTGGGAGCACTGACACCTGTCCTCCCCACCTCGGAGCGCTGACACCAGCCCTAACCACCTTAAAGAGCTGATACCTGGCTTCATCACCTGAGAGAGCTGGTATCTGCCAACCCCACCTAGGAGAGCTGATACCTTCTCTGAACACCTGAAAGTATCAGGATTTTCCCTGATTTTCTTCCTCTAGGCCAGTGGTTATCAAAGTGTTGTCCCCAGACCAATAGCATCAGCATCTCCTGGGAATTTGTTAGAAGTTGCCAAACATAATAAATCAGAAACTTTTAAGATGGGGCCCTAAAATTTGCTTTTTAGAAGATTTTCAGTGATTCTGAAATACAAGAAATTTGAGAACCACTGTGGCTGCTCTTGAGAATCACCTGTGGAGCTTTCAAAACCTGACACCCAGGTTAGGGACCCTGGCATCACTGATTTCAAAGCTCCCAGGCAATTTTAATGTGCATCTTGGGCTGAGAGCTGGGCTCTGGTCCCGTATGCTTCTCCAGAATGGCAGATAGAGCTCAGCAAGCTCCCATCTGTGTTGCCAGCAGAGCCATCTAACGCCTGAGACTGGCCATCTTCTGTCTGAGGTCCAACAGCAACCCTCTAAGCCACAAAAATTCCCATAGGATCAGAGGTCCCGAAAGCAGACCTGGCTGGACTCACACCTGCTGCATAACCCCAGCCATGCCACAGAGGGACCCACGCTGGCCATGCCTGCCTAGGTACCACTCCTGACCTCACTGACAACCACCTGCATTGACAGAGGAAAGCCTCAAGGACACAGAAAGTCCAGATAAGGACCAGCCTCTAGGGCAGGCTACATGAGGGACCCCACTGTGGAAAAGTCCCACCTGAGCCTGCCCCCCAAAGCCTAAGGCCAGGCCTGCCCTTGGTACCCAAACTGTCCTGGACATTCCCATCATAACTCCTGCTCCACGGGCTCTCCACACACCAAACGTCACCTCAGTATGACTCCTGCCCTCTACTCCCCGAGGAATCTCAAATATTTCAGAAATACCTGAAAGGAAACAGCCAAAATGAGAGTAAAAATGCTTTTTTCTTCTTCTTTTTTTTTTTTTTTTCCGAAAATTCTGTCATACAATTATATTGGCTAACTTTAAAATCAATAATTAAAACAACTTGTCTCCATTCCTCATGGCCTAGGTCAATGTCACACACACACCAGCCCCTTTAGGGACACCTTCCTGTCCTCTCCTCCCCTGCAATGTGCCCTTGGTGCCTGTGGGAATGCCTGGTCAGGCTCTGAGAACCCGGGGCTAGGGAGGCCCTCCTCCTGCTCTTGCCCAGTGCCAGCCTTGGGCCTCAGAGGGGTCCTGCACTGCCCCCTAGGGATCCTGGGGTGTCCTCAGCACTATCTCTATAAAAGTCTAACTCGGTCTTATTAGGCAAAGGTCCTGGATACTGCAGCTAGAGAGAACTCCTCTGTCCTCTGTACCCCCAACCACCACACTGCCTCCCCCAGGATGCATACAACAGCCAGTAATGAGAGCTCCTGGAGAGGGAATCAGGATCATTCAGACCTCGGCCCCTCATTCCTTCACAAGCAGGTGAGGAACAGAAACTGTTCAGCTCTTCAGAAGATGACACAGCTCTCCTGGCCCCACAGGTGTGTATGCGTGTGTGGATTTTGTCTGTGTCTTGCTCAGGACAGCCCCAGGCAGAGGGTCAACTACATGGGCACCCACCCAACCCCTCTCACTCTGGGAGCTTTCCCTGTTCCCTTTCCCTCTCCTGTGGGCCTGAAGCTACCTGGTCTGGCCAGGGCAGGGGCTCTGCTTCTACCAGGAATGGCCCAGTTGGCTCCCACTGACATCCAGTTTGCAAAACTAATGTAAATGTCATCACATCCCCACAAATGCAATTAAACTCACCTTGTTGGCAAGAGAATCCACAACTGACATGGGACAGAGAAGCCCTTTCCCCATTATGGGGGATCAGCCCTCAAACAAGTATTGAATTCACAGGATGGCTCACAAGATTACTAAGTAACTGGGTAGAGCACCACGCGAAGGTTAGACAGCACTTTTGTGATCGGGGCCACTGTCTATTCTACTCGCACCTCCCAACCCATCTTTCTGTGTGCTCTAGGAGGCTGGCTTCCAGGGGCTCCACACTGGCTCCCTTGCACCTGGCTTCTACCTGGCTTCAACCACTGGGAGGCATCATCAGGCAACAGGAGGACTGAGCTGGGCCTGCATTTGCAGTAGTTGTGGTCCCCCATCTGGGGACACAGCTCCCATCTGGCAGCCCCTCTCTGCCTGCCTCATTATTCTCTCAGGCTCAGTAACACTGTCCCTGCCCCTGCCTCTCCAGGCTTATGGTGCAGCTCCCTGCAACCATAAGTCCCTGAGTGCTTCCCTATCCCTGGCTGGTTCCTCTTCATTCGACTCCGCCAGTGACCCTTGGGAATCTGTTTCTTGCCCAACATGAATACAGCTAGAGAATGTGCACCTTAAGGCTTTGCTGTAGAGCTAGGTTTCAGCAAAGTATTCCACAGTCCTCTCTGAGGAGGGCTGGGTGCCAGTACAATTAGGAGGATTTGGAGATTGAATTAACCAGATCCAAAGTAAGATGATTCATAACAACCAGCAAAGTATCTTTAGTGATATGCCTAAAGGCTCTGTCCTCAGACCTGTCCATTCAATATTTTTGTGAGTGACTTCGCAGAGGACATTGATGGCTACTGATCCCACTGCAGGGATGGTTAATATACTGAATGACAGTGTTTGGAATCCAAAATGACCTCGGCCATCTGGAACAATGGTTCATACTCAGCAAAATATTACTCAACAGATATAAGGAGGCTTGGAGATTTAGAAGACCAAAAGCATAAGAAGAGGTAAAGACTCAGTGACAAGCTCGCGGGAGAGAGACTTGGGTTCAGCCACCAGTTAGCTAAATATGAGCCAGCAGACTGATGAGGCCACCACTGGGTAATTAACAGTATGACACCCAGGATAAGGATGGAGACAGATGACAGCTGACAGCTGAGCTCCATTACAGGCAGCACATTCAGTAGGGACAGTGGTACTATGGGGGAGGTTTGGAAGGGAACAGCCAGGCCAGGTGTACTGGACACAGGAACTCATCACAGAGCATGGCTGATGGACCAGAGAGAGATTCTGGGAAGAGTCAAGCCATGTGTGAAGGTGACAGAAGAGTCAGCTCCAGACACCTAAAGGGATTATCTCCAAGAAGATAAAGAACAAGGGAGCAATGCTAAGGACTTTCTCTATCTGATCCAATTAAAACCATCCGCAATTACAAGAAAGAGAATCAGCAAGGCCAACAGCAATGAGTGAAAAACGTGCCCAGCCTGAAACTACACGCTTCTTACCACCCACCAGGGTCCTGGGGGCGGGGGTTCCCCTCCAACCTCACAACCTAGCTTTCTACCGCACGAGGCTACTAAGCCCCTCAGCAAAACAGAAGGGGACAACAGAGAAAAATCAAAAGATGAGTAAATAGGTAAAAGTCCAACTAATAAAAGCAGTACCATTTCAGAAATAGCCAACTTTAAAATAGACTCACATGTAGAGCATAAGAAAATTTTAGGAAAGTGCTACCACTTGTTTTCAAAGAGAAAAAGACAGTATATCCATTAAATAACTGAGATCAAAACAAAATGAATAATCCTGGTTCTAATAAACTACCACTGGGAGCAATAAAAAACAGAACTGGTCCAGCCAAAACAGCTTTACCAGTAAAACAAAAATGCATTTGAGAATCATCTGTATTAGTATTGTGTTAGTCGGTTTATGCTAAGATACGCTCTCATAACAAGCAACCTCAAAATCTCAGTGGCTTAAATCAGCAAGAGGTTCTTCTCCCTTCACACTGCATGTTTATTGCAGGTCAAGTGCAGCTTTCTTCGGTGGCATCATTATCCAGGCAGAGGGAGGAGCCCCTACCCCATGGCAGAGGGAAGCACAAACATCCCAGAGCCATGTGACGGCTCTTAAATCTTCTGTTCAGAAGAGCCTTGTGTCACTCTCGCCCCTATTTCACAGACCCAAGCCAGTCCTGTGGCAAGGAACATCAGCAGAGCAGCCCATAAATCCTCCCACGGAGAGCAGCAGTGGATGTTCTGAACAATAAGACTGTCAACCACACATACGAATATAAAATAAATAAGGGGAGGCTTTTTTGAATGGGAAAGATGACAAATATAAGAGAAAATGCAGGAAGAAGCCAACTGCAGGGGCTGTGATTCCCAAAGACCTAGAAACAGATCATAGCTACCTTCATAAGCCCAACAGAAGAGCTCCTAGAACTGAATGACGAACTGAGGAGAGACGTCAAAAGGATGCAAACCTGTCTCAGGAGAAGTGTCTATACAGAAAGCAATGCTAAGTTTCATGACTGAATCGTATGGATATTTCAAAGAAAAAGAGAGATATCCTGGTGAGGAAATGGTACAGTTGTCGCCTCACACAGGTGCACACCGACAGGTGGGTGCCAGCCAACACAAGGGGAAGGCTGTCACACGTGCCCCACAGCCTTGCCCTCAAAGCCTGAAGAGAATCCATAAGGGCATGGATTTGCTTCCTTTGATGAGCCCAGCCCCCTGTCTCAGGTGGGACAACCCAGGCCGACTTCTTTGCAAGCCTAACAATTTACCCTAAAAGTGTAAAAACAGGAATAGCTGCTCCCAGAATTCAGTCTCTTCGTCTCCTCTCTCACGTAACTCTGCGTCTCCCCATGTTCACGAGGACACTCAAGTGTCCACCTTCCTACTATGTGTCTGTGAACTACTTGCGTGCAGAAAACAAAATGTCTCTGAATCATTAGAATCACTACAGAATATTATTAAATCATATAAATATTTAACTATATAAATATTAATATATAAATTATAAAGAAAAACAGGAGAAACTTAGGTATCACCAACAGAGGGGGAACATTGTGAACGTTTCAAACCAGAAAAAAAGTGAATTATTTGAAAGCTAATCGAGCCTAAGTGCAGCTGGAATTGCATCCTTAATATTGCCCGTGTGTGAGTGTCATCATGTAGGGGGAGGAGAACAGAGGGGAGAGAGAGAGAAGGAGGTGGAGGAAAGAGGAAGGAGAAGGATGGAAAGAGGCCAGCAGGAAAGAGGCGTGAGCGGGGCGGGGTGGTTAGAGGCCACGCTCTGACCTTTCCTGAGCAGACTCCCCGTGGTGACCCAGGAGGCTCCTCGGTGCCACTCCAAAGGGTGGCCCACCGGAGAGGGACAGGACGTGCCTGATCAGCTGGCTCACAGAGAAGCTGGCTCAGACTGGACTCCCTGCTGGGAGTTCTCACTGGAGGAAGCAGGTCAGAGCCCAGGCAGTGCTTTCTCCCTATGAAGTAATAATATGCTGGCATGCATTCAACCAAAAATTGTCTCCCATGAACTTGGTTAGTGTCCCCACCTGGTCCTGAGACCACCATGAACCTGCCCCCAAATCCCAGCCCGTGGAGCCTACCCCCACCCATGGGACACCCATGTAAAGTGGCCTGAGCAACAACTACCCATCCTCTCCTACACCTTACTCTGCTCTACCTTCAACACGGAAATGCGTGCACGTCCACAGGGCTTCTTGTCACTTTTGCACTAACACCCCTAAGCACTGACTACGTGACAGGCACTAGCCGCACACTGTAGGTATTATTTCATAATAATCCTTAGACAGACCAACCCTTACAGCCAGTATCACATCCATCTTATAACTGAGGAAAGTGAGGCTTAGAGAAGTTAGGTAACTTTCTCAAGGTCACACAGCAAGTGGCAGAGCCAGATTTAGACTTCAGGTCTGTGCCTGAGGTTTGCACTCCCCACACGTGCCCAAGGGCCTTGCTCATTAGAGCTTTTTTTTTTTATAGTCCCTGTAGCACACTCCTGTCTGAACCCTAGCTGGATCTTTAGAAGTTCCTGGTCTTAGTAGGGACACAGGCACACGGAAATAAACTACAGCAATACCAGGTGACATGGCAGAGGCTCATGGTGGGCACCAGGCAGGGCCATAAGGAGCTGGGCGAGCAGAACAAGTGGGCAAGTAGAGGTGGGAGCTGCACTTCCAGAAAATGGAAAAACCACAGGCCAGTCCCGCTTCCCCAGCATCTGCTTGGGAATGTGATAACCATGATAACAGACATAGACAGTGATGGAAAGCGAACCTCCCAGGGGAGGCCCTCACAGCCAGACTCCACAATTACCGGCCTCGCACTCCCCGGCAGCTCTGGAGCTGACAAGACAGACAGTTCCCTCACTCGCCTTGAAGGAAATGTTTTGTGTTTCCTGCTCGGGCTTTAATTTGGAGCTAAACAAAGACCCAGCAGGTGTGAGATGGAATGTTGCCTCAGAAGATTGCTCCATGCCTCCCAAATTCATGTTTCCAAAACCAGAGGGGTGGCTGGGACTGCAGAGGCCATTGTTGTCACCCTGGGACACAGCCTGGAACCCTGAAGCCCCCTGCCCAGGGAACAAAATGTCCAACCACATGGCAGAAGCCTCACAACATTCCACACTCGGTGCCTGGTGCTTCCTCCTCGCACCCTGGGAGATCTTAGGAGTAGTATCCCAATTTTGTAGATGAGGAAACAGGCTCAAGCAGGATATGTGACTTGCAGCCTAACAAGACAGAGTCAAGTTCCAAAGTACTCTGTCTAAACCCAGAGCTCTATCTTGGCAGGGCTTGCAGGACCCTAGGAGAGAGGGAGGGCACCCAGGACCTGCCAGCCTGGGAAGGGGATGGAATTCAAAGCTGGCCCCAGACTGTCCATTTCGTGGTAGGGACTAGATGTGAGAAGCCCTAGCACCAAGCCTGGTGCTGGGGAAGTGCTCAGGAACTGTCATTTCTCAGAAGACTGCTCCATGAGGACAAGGACCTCATCTACTCCGCCCAGCTAGGACCCTGGTGCCTGAAGTAAAGTGCCACCAACGATGAGGGGGCTGCATCCCACAGACCTGCATCAGGCTTCACCTGACCAAGCCCAGAACCAGAACATTTTCTGAACTTTCCTTTTCCAACCTCTGAGCTGGATGAGTCAGAAATTCTGGTGGAGCAGGTGAGGAGGAGAGGAAAGGCAGAACAAGACAGAGAGAGCCCACCGCCCCAAAGGCCAGATCCTGCCAGTACCAGTCCCCTGTCCCCAGTCACATTCCCAGGCCCTCAACAGAACCCCAGGTCACCTACACTTGCCCCGGGCAGGTGCGCATAAGCAGCACAGAGGAACAAATATGCATCCAGACAGCCACCAACATACAGGTCAGCCCTGCTACCCAGTCCAACCCCTAGAGGCCACAGCATGGGTGTCTTGCTCACTGTTGTGTCTCTGGGAACCAGCCCAGGGCCTGGTACAGAGTAGGTGTTGCACAAATATTAGTGACAGACCATTACTGCCCAAAGAGCTCACTCTGTGCCTGGCACTGCTGCAGGAGCTTCACGCTTCATATCGTCTTCCAAACCACTGGCAGCATTATTCCAGTGTCTGCAGGAGGCAAAGCTGAAGCTCAGAGAGGAAGCGATTTGCCCAGAGTGGCACAGCTAGGAGGTGACAGTAGTGAATCTGGCCTCAAAGCCTGTGCTCTTTCCACTGTCCTCCATGGCCTCTAGGAAGAGGAAAGAGGGAGAAAAGGGCTGTTCTGGAACAGAAAGCAGTTCATTTCCCCTGGGTGGCCTCTGAATCCTACTGAGCCCAGGGCACCCAAGGCGGCAGGCCCAAATTGCTGTCTTTAAATTTATCCCAGAGGAAAGCCAAGTCTCCCCCGAGATTCTGGTCCCACCCAGCCAGGGGCCACGAGGCACTGGGTTGACCTCGGGGAGCTTGGAGGGGGCCCTATTCTACCAGTCTCCTGAAGGAGCTTGGGTCTTTCAGCCCTCCCCCTTGATCCATGCCAGGGGGTCAAGGCCCAGCAGCAAGCACAGCGGACTCCAGGGTCCCCCATACCCCGTCCACCTTGGGCGTCAGGTTTGCTTAAAGAAGAGGCGGAGTCTGCACCCATGCATGGCTCCACCCCCAAACGTTGGCAGGGCTGGCCCTGTCCCAAGGGATTCATTGTCTGCGTTATCAGCCCAGGTAGGAGGGGCCGTCAATCCCATTTCACCGGTAAAAACTGAGCTCTGGGGTTCAATAACCCGCCTGAAGACCGTACGGCTAGTGAGCAGCATGCAAGCCCGGGAACGTTACACGCAAAGCCGGAGCCACAACACGCACTGCCCGGCTCGGGGCGCACTAATGCCAACCCCATGCCTGCAGAAGCCCTTGCATCGTTCACACAACTGAAGGTTGGTGTCTCTCCCTCAAAGCCCCAGAGGCCTGGCGACAGAGAGCCCAGGAGCCAGAAGCCTCTCGGGCCAGGGCCCTCGCAGGGGCAGGAAGCGCCCGGGGCGCGGCGTTCCCAAGCCCGCGCACCCTCCCTCCCCCCACGCCGCGAGCTGAGCCCCGAGCATAGGCTGCATTTGTGGGAAACCGGGGCTCGGCACGCTGAGAGGGAGTCAATTTATTCTGGAGAAAACATCTTTGTTCTGCGAGTGAAGGGGAGCCATTTCCAACAATTTAATGCTCTGTTCACGGGCCCGGGTGCCGGGGTTGCTGCGCGAGGCTTGTTCTTCGAGGCTGAGCAGCACATAATGAGGCTTCTCACTGACGCTCCCCACCATCCTGCCAAAAACCAGAACGGTTATTTATCCATTAATCTGACATGACACCCCCTGCATTTTATCTGCTTAAATAAATTTGGTGGTTAGAGTGTGTGCCTGGAGGAGAAACTCTCGCATTCAATTTCCGACGCACCAACACTGGCTATTTTGCCATTATGAACTCGCCTTTGACGTTGCTGGGGCTCTATGGCCCCAGGTGGGAAATGGGGAGGGCAGCAGCCAGGATCCAGGCTCTCCCAGCTTATCCCAATCCAGGCCCCACTGGACAGTTCTCCAGAGGCTCTGCCTGGGGTCAGAGCATGCAGCCACAGTCCCTGAGTCACGTGTTGGATGGCCTTTCTCCCCGCAGAACAAGCCACCTTTTGCTATCAACTGTAGGCAGCAGCAAACTGTGTGCAAACGCAAACCTAGATCTCCCACTGCCTGGGCTGGAGTCCTGGCTGTGCCACTCAGGAGCTGCGTGGCCTTGAGATGTCACTTCACCTCTCTGTGCCTCAGTTTCCCCATCTCCTTCCTAGGGTTGTTGTAAGAATTAAATGAGTTAATATTTGTAAAATGCTGAGAACAGTGCCTGGCACATCTCAAGTTTTGAATAAAGCGGGGGGTTTAAAATGTATATAATTTTTAAACCTGGGACAAACATTTGTAAGCAGATAGGCTAGACCACTGGGTTCTAAATGTGTCCTGTGATAAGGGGGAAGGTAAGCAGTGCCCCAGCCCGCTCCTCCCATCCCACACACTTCACTCGGTTAAGAATAAAAGCAGCCATGACATAATCATTTAAGTAGTCCCACCACTTGAAAAGGTTTGAAAACACCTTTTCCATGCCATGGCTTGCACTTCACAGAGGAGCGAATTGAAAGCCAAAGAGGGGGGAGTTCCCTGATGGTGCAGTGGCTTAAGGCTTCCGCGTTGGCACTGTCAGCGCTGCGGCCTGGGTTCGATTCCCAATCAGGGAGCTACCCACATACCAAAAAGCAAAAAAAAAAGAAAGCCAAAGAGGGGGAAGGGACTCACCCAGGGCACCCCCGCAGGTTCACAGCAGAGCTATGAGGAGCACCCAGGCTCTCAGCTCTCTCCCCCTACTCCCAATCAGGTGCTTTTGGTTGCAGCATTGGAACTCAGGAGCCATGCTCATTCACCTCATTTTTGGTTAAGGTCCTACCAGCCCCTGTACCTAACTGTAGCGCCACTCTACCCTGAAACGGAGAGTCCAGCCCCACCAGCAGGTGAAACCGCATGACCCCTACTCTGGAGGCTGGGGCCCCCTTACCCATTTATTTGTTCTTCATTTGTCATTTCCTTTCATCCTCTGGTTCTCTGCAGCATCTCCTTGGCTTGGAATCTTGCCAGAATAGTTTGGCTGGCCTCCTTACATCTTGTCTGTCCCTTGGCACCCTGTACCCCCACCCCCAGGATTAGAGTTAGCTCCTTCCCTACAGGCTAGAGGCCAGCCCAGGGCTGGGTGACACCTGGGCCCTGCTGTTCCCATCACCACCACACAGCTTTAAAGGCAGGTTCCCTGGATGCAGCCACACCCAGCCTGAGCTCACCACAGCCCTCCAGGGGCTGTCCCTAGCCAGACCCATACCCTGAACACTTTTGAGAGGGATGCCTGCTGCACCTGGAGAAGGAGACTTCCACAATCTTCTCACTCAGGAGAGGTGGCCTGATGGCCCACACGAGCTGTCGAGGTGCATGGGGAACGAAGCGGTGCATCTGTAACCAGAGAGAAGAGCTGTGTCCCACGCAGGAGCCGCTCTGCCCAGGCAGCTGCAGGCCCAGCCCCTGCCTCCTTCAGAGCAACAGAGAGGCAGGCATGCGGGCAGACAGACGCCCAACACAGAGACCTCCCACGCACTCGCCGTGTCACTACTGCCCCTTCCTCCTTGGTCCCACAGACGAAGAAGCCTCGCCGACCTGCAGCCATTGCACCCTTTGCCATCCAGAAGCTTCCAGGGGAGGGTGGTTGCTTCCTAACCCACAGGAAGTCTCCTGAACATTGGCATCTATCACAGAGGCCTGGGATCAAACAGGCAAGACCCTGTACTCGCCCAGTCTTTTTCTTCCTCACCACATTTAAGCAAGTCAAGTGCCATGGACAAGAAGCTCCCTGGCCACACCTGGGCAACAGACTGGGGATGCTCATGCCTTCCAGCGTTGTGAGCCTGGCCCAGCCCCCAGCAGAAGGCATGAGCTCCTGAAACCCCTGCCTTTGGTACAAGTCTCATCTTATAGATCTGTCCTCACTAGCCTCCTATTCTATTTCCCTGACTGCTCTCTCTCTTTGGACCTGTGCCTTGCCCATAATCTCATGTTCACTCCTGATTGATGCTGCTACTGAGAAAGCAATCCAAGTCCTGGACCAGCTACTGATCATTTCAACTAGACCCAGCCCAATCCCCTGATAAACCTGTGCCAGGCACTGTGCTAAGCGCTTTTAAAGTCAAAGACTTAGTTAGATACACCCCTCCCATTTCACAGATGAGGACACTGAGGCTTGCTCAGGGCACAAAGCTTGTAAGTGGCCCAGCCTAGATTTGAACCCAGCTGTCTGATTCCAGAGACTCAAGTCTTCCCACCAGCCCTGCCACAAGGCTGGCATGCCCACTGATCTGTTCTTGTTCTTTGAGTGAAACCAGACACTGAGTCCCCTCCTGCAGCCATGGCGGGTGGATGGAGGTGAGCTGGGACCCATAGGCATATTTTCTGTAGGTTCTAAACAGGGGTCTGTCTTCCTTCAGTGCCACCAGGACTCACTTGTCATTGGCAGCAGAGGAAATCAACATTTTACAGCAATAAAAGGCTGCTCCTGGTTAGACATCAAATGAATCAATCTTCTCCGACAGTTAATTTTCACTTTGTAACTTTCCCTGGTGACAATGGCGAGTAATGACCCTGAAGATCTGCAAAGTCGCTGAGAAGCTGCCTCTCATGTCCCTGGCTCCTGGCTGCCCTAGCTCAGCCCCTCCCCTTCCATACTCACCCCTTATCTCCCCATCCCTCCCATACCGAGCCCACAGAGATGCCCCTCTGCCCAGGAACCCCTTGAAGAGGCTCAGGCCGAAGCTGCTCCCCTGGGGGTGCTGAGACAAGCACAAAGCCACTGGGACAGGGACTGATAACCGCCAGCCAGAAGCATCCTCTCTGGTCTCAACCCCTGAGCACACTATCAACGATCCTCTCCAAATATCCCATCATCAACAACTCCCCCACATACATATGACCCTAGGACCTGCCATCAACCCACAATGCACAGCACCAAGGACCCCATTAGAAAGCTCCCCAAGTATCCCTGCTCTTCCCCCAACGTCGTGCACACTTGGCATTCCTGACTACTCCCACATGCCATCGACCAACCACCCCTGAACCACCTCTGGTCTTCAAGCACACTTCATAGATTCCCAGCACTTCCACACAGCTGGGGGGGCCCCCAGACCCTGCATCTGTCCCAGTCCTGCCCAAATCTGACAAAGGCCTCCCTGCTCCAAGTGTGAGTGGATGGCATGGTCTAGGCAGCAGGGGCAGATGAGACAAGTCCTTTTCCAGGAAAGGGTCTTTTGCCTCAGGCCTCTATCCCATGTCTCTGAAGGCATGTCAGCTCAGCTAAGAGTTTCCCCCACCAGCTCCCCATCCCCAGCTCTGGGGCCTGCTAGGAGCGATGGAGAAAGGCCCCTTGGCCCTGATCTATGGCTGCATCATGGGCCCCAAAGCCAACTGCAGCAGGCTTCACTGGTTCAGAAAACACCCTGGGCCTCACAGTTAGGACAGTATTAGCTGAAGCCCTCAGGGTCTTCCCATGAGCACCCCGCCCTACATTTCTAACAGGTCTATGGCACCAGGGTATGGGCTCCCCCTGTCCCTCCTCTTCCCAGAAATGCTCAAAACCTAAACTTCTGCGTGTCCTTGCAGAGCTCTGACCTCAAGAACAATAGCAACTCCCACTTCATTGATGGCTTGTGTGTCTAGCATGGTACCAGCCAGGCTACTGCTCTGCATAAGGCCATGTCGGCCTCACGTCCCTGCACAGCTCCCAGCCCCGTGATCTGCTTGGCACACAGAAGACAGCAGTAACATTTACTGAATAAATGAATGGATGGAGGGCTTTCTGCCCCCTATTCTCTCATGAAATATCTCAGTCACCCTGCAAGATGGGTATTATTACCCCAAACAATCTGAGGAACCAAAGGGCAGATCCAAAACCTAAGTTTGCACTACCACTAGTGGCAGAGCCACGTTCAAACCCCAATCTGCATAAGCCTCTGCTGAGCTCTGACCCACAGAGAGCCCCATTCAACCAGGGTGACATGGGGAGAGGCGGCTAGCTGCAGCCCGCCCTGCTCAGGACAGGCCTGGAGCTGTGTGCCCAGCTCTTCCTGACACCAACCGCAATTCCAGGAAGTGCGGGCGGCAGCCCCTGCATCTCCCTGGCAACCCAGGAGCTTTTGTTGCCTAAGAATGAAGCTGATTCATGCCCCCTGGGCGAACAGCAGGAGCTGCCGGCAAGGGAGCAGGGTTTACGCACTGCAGCCTGCAGCAACCCAGGCTGGGCTGGTGCAGGTGGGGAAGGGGCCTAGCTGGGGTTCTAGGGCAGCCCTTCCCGGGGCTCACTACACACACTGGCAAGAATGCCACAACAGCAGCTCAGCAAGGAGGCAGCACAGGAAAGCCTCACTCCTGGCCCTCCCACTCCTCCAGCCTCTTGCCCTTTCTACCAGTTCCCTTCCATGGCCCCCAGGGCTCTAAATACACAGGCCACTGGTGTTCACCCAGCCCCACGTTCCCTGGTCTCCACACCTTTGCACACCTCCATGCCCCCTGACTGCAGAGCTCCTTCCTTTCTTGGCTATTGCTGGGGATTTCTTATCTTTGAACTGAGGGTTCAAATGTTGCCCCTCTGTAATTCTCACTACATACTCCTCAGCTCTGTGTTTGCCTGTGTAACACACAACTCCTCTCACTTGGAGTCATCCCTATCGTAGGGTTATGGCTGTCCCTCCTCTAGGATGTGAGCTCCCAGAGGCAAGGAGCAGAGGGCCTTTCAGAGCAGGGGACTCTGAAAGTCATCACTGATGGTGACAGTACAGAGCATCCACTGTAGACTGTTACTGTCCCCAATGCCCGATAAACTCCCCTGTGCCACTGAGCCATGCCCAGCAAGTGACCTGCTCTGACCAATGAAATGTAAGTAGCTATGATGTGTATTCATTCCAAACAGAAGTTTCACAGCTGGTTTTTGCTTCTCTATCAATATTACCAAGAGCAATTTGGATTGTGGCAGCTCCTCATCCTGGTTCCTGGAGTGAAGACGATGACAACAGGCTAAAAGAGCCCTCAACCAGCCCATGGCAGACATGGAGCCTGAGTGAAATAGAAATCATGGAGGTTTGGAGGCTGCTTGTTACTGCCACAGAGGCTGGCCTGCTTTGGCAATGCAAGGAGTGAGGGAACAAATGCTTCCTGGACCTGCCCAGGACAGCACAGGTGTCAGGACTCTGCAGGTTGCCATGATACCTCTGCTGGCTTTCTAAGTAGGCCCACTTTCAGATAGCTTTTAGAGGCCGGAGATGACCACATGACTAAATCTGAAAAAAGGGAAGAGAAGCTGTGGAGCATGTGAGAAAGACTGAGGTTTAGAAGCAGACAGACTTGAATTCAAATCCAAACAAAGATACATTCATGACCTTGGACAAGTCCCTTCACCTTTGTGAAACTCACTACCTTATCATAAAACAATATCTATCCCCCAGGGTATTCCCTAAGACATCAGAAATACAAACATCACATGGAAAGTGCCCAGGACAGGAGTCCTCCAATGCTTATGGCTGTTAGTCCCTTTGATTAACTCCAAGATGCTTGGGGGTTGGGAAGCAGGGTGAGCCAGCCTGAGCTCTAAACCCTGGCATGGACAGGTTAAAGTACCCTGCAGCCAACCTAGGACAGGCTGTATCTGAGATGATGCCGCCTGTCACCCACAAATCTATCCTGATTTGTAGGTATTCCTGGAATAGCACTTATAATTGCATTAAATGAAAAATGTTTTAAATGACTCTAATTCTTCAAAGTTTGGAACATGAAACATCTGCTTTGTCGCAGCAATTGTATCTCCTGGTTAAAACAATTATAAACCATCCCCCAACCCACCCCTTCAGATCACGGCTCCTTAAAGGCAGGGGCTATGAATTATTCACCCAATGCCCACAGAATCCTGGTAAAGAGTATTAATCAATAGCAGATTAAAGAAATCGTGCCTTCCCACCTCACTGCATCGATTGTTTCCTCTCCATCATCCGTAATGTCTTCATCCTCTCCACCCCCTTCATCATTAAATAAACCCAAATTTATCAACATTAAAAATAGTAATAATTTGGACTTCTGCTTCTGACCGAGATGGAGTAGCAGAGACCAGATTTACCCTCCCTTCTGAGACAAACAGAAAAAGAAGTAGAATATATGAAACCACAGTTTTCAAGACACTGGACATGAGGCAGCAAAGGACAGTGACCTCTGAGAGACTAAAATAAAGCAAGGTGAGCCCTACAATTGCCTCAGGTTACTGTCTTAAGAGAGTTTCCAGGGTGACAAAGGCAGGAGGACACACAGGCAAAGTTCAGAAGATGCCCTGAGTCAAAAATTTGAAGCTAAGAGTCCAGGGAGACCAAGGTAACCAGAGTTCACAGAGTAGATAGCAGAGAAGAGAGAGACATACACAGGGAGAGAAATCTGGGGATTTTTCAGAAGTTTCCACTTAAGTACTCATCAGAGTAAATCTTTTCCAAGGCCAGGAAAAGAACCACCCAAAAACATTTGAGGGAGTAGTGACTGCCATTCACACAGGGCCAAGAGCAGTGCCTATTTCTAACTGGACTGGAAAATCTCATGATTCACAAGACACTGGGTAGATTACACAGAAAGGTCTTGCCTCAGCATAATACCCATATGTCCTGCCTAACAAATGATGGAAGCAAGTCTCAAAAGGATCTAACTGTTTCCACTTAACTGCATCCCAGAATAAAGCTCAAGAATACTTCTAGAAATACAGAAATATCCATCACAATGCTTATATGTCAATCAATACTCATGAGGTATGTAAAAAAGCAGGAAAATACCACCCATAGAGAGAGAAAGTCATTTCATCAAAACTGAGCCAGAACTAGCACAGATGTCAAAATTATTATAGCAGACAAGGATATTAAAACAGTCATTATTACTACATGCGATATGTTGTGAAGTTAAGTAGAGACATAAAAGATATAGAATAAGATGCAAATGAGACTTCTAGAGATAAAATGTATGAAATAAAACATAAACTGAATTGGATTAATGTCAGGTTAGATATAGCATGAAAAAAGATTAGCAAACTTGAAGACATGGTAAAAGAAAGTATCCAAAATAAATACAGGACACCAAAAAAAAAAAAAAAAAAAAAAAAAAAAAAAAAAAAAAAAAAAAAAAAAAAAAAAAAAAAAAAAAAAAAGGAGGGGAGAGGGAAGGAGGGAGAGAGAGAGAGAGGGAGAGAGAGAAAGAAAGAAAGAAAAAAAGAGAGGGTGTGAGAGAGGGAGGAAGGAAGAAAGGAAGAGGGAAAGAAAGGTGTTATTGAGCTGTGGGAACAACAAGTGTCTAACATCTGTGTAATTGGAGTCACGGAGGGAAGGACAGGCGAGGGGAAGGGAGACAAGGGGAAGAAAAAGGAAAAACATTTATAGAAACAATTCATAAAAGTTTTCCAAATTTTATAGAAACTATAAACCCACATATACAAGAATCTTAAGAAATCCCAAGCACCAAAAATATGAAGAAATTGTTTACATCAAGGCACATCATAATCAAAATGTTTAAAACCAAGATAAAGAGAAAAATCTTAAAAGCAGCCAGAGAAATAAGCTGTGTTATGTACAGTGAAACAAGGAGAAGGATGACAGCAAATGTCAAAAGAGAAGACAATGGAGCAACATCTTTAAGTTACTGAAAGAGAAAAACTATCAACCTAGATTTTTATATACAGTAAAAATACCTTTCAAAAATGCAAGTGGAATTAAATAGCTGAATAGGCAGCTCTTTGCTCTCATCTCCCTACAAAAACATCAAAAACAAAACACCCACATGAAGAAACTGCCAGAACCAACTCTGTCAGAACTCTGCAGAAGAGTCAAAGGTTTACAGAAACTAAGAGAACAGTTAATCAAGAAAAAAGCAACTTGAAAACAGTAGGAAAGCACTGTGACATTTTTACTTGCCCTTGTCCCACTCCCCTTCTAACACAGCAGCAGTCTGAAAATGCTGGCAGCCTTTGTTTCCAGTCTATAACCCCAATCCTGGATCCAGAGAGGACAGAGTAAATATTAGTCACAAATTATTGTCTATGTCTATTATAGACTGTCTGGAGGCTACCTGAAGAAGTAGGAACTAGTTAGTCTATGTTTTGCCTAACTCAAAACATAAACCAAAAGGCAACAGTCATTGGTTGAAATGCTGCAAGATTAACACCAACCCACAGACATCTGAGACAAATGATACAGATGAGAAATAGAACAGTCTGCCTGAGCCCCAGAAGGAAAATGTGGGGGAGATTCTTTGGGAAATTAGGATATTCAAAAGCACCCATTTCTATGGGGGAATTTAGAAAGCCACACTATCACAAGAAAGGATGCACGCTCAGAAAAGACCCGAAAAGACCCTAAGCTTTCACCTCAGACTGATCCCTAGACAGGGCAAGCCTGGACAAGTGTTAAAGGAACTCCCTAGCACAGTCAACCTACAAACATCTCTGGGAGAGATGTTTGGAATTTTTTCATTTTGTGTGTGTGTTTGGTTCTCTCTATGTTGTTGTTGTTTTGCTTTGTTGTGTTTTGTTTTTAATTCCTGGCATTCAAGAAAATCTCCGTCAACATAATTGCTGAACACAAACTAAAGAAACGGACTCCAGTGACCCCACAAAACAAGGTATACAGTGTTTTCAAAAAGAGTTTGAAAAACAAAATCACTAAACAATAGACTACTCAGCCTTTAACAATTTTAAAAATATCAAATTCTTGGAAAATGGGAGAATATAATTTCCAGAGTTACTACATTGTAATATTGAAATATCCCAGTTTTCAACAACAACAAAAAATCACAAGCCCTACTAAGAAACAGGAAAGTATGATCCATTCAAAAAAAACAATATTAGCTTATAGAAACCATTTGTGAGAAACCCTGGTGATCAGAATAACTGACAATAACTTTAAAACAACTGTGTTAAGTGTGCTTAAAGAGCTTAATAAAAACATGAAAAAAGAACTAAGAAAATCAGGAAAATGATATATAAACAAAATAAAAATATCAACAAATGGAAATTCTTAAAAGGCACCAAATACAAATTCTAGAGCTAAGAAGTACGATAAACAAAATGAAAATTCACTGGAGGCATTCAACAGAAGATTTGAGCAGGCAGACGTGTTCGTGAACTTAAAGATACAATGAGTGAAATTATCAAAGAAATAAAAATTTTAAAATGTGAATTTTGTTATGTATATTTTACCACAATAAAAAATAAAAGTGAAAGACATTCCTAGGTAAACAAAAGCTGAAGGAGTTTGTTACCACTAGACTTTTCCTATAAAAAACGCTAAGGGGAGTCCTTCAGATTGAAATGAAAGGACTTTAGATAAAAGCTCCCAGCTGTATAAAGGAATAATTATCTCCTACATGACTATTATAGACTGAACTGTGACCCCCCCCTTCATATTAATCTCACTATTAATAAGTCCTCCCCTGCACCTCATGTGACTGCATTTGGAATAAGAAAATTAGTTAAGGTGGAATGAGGTCATAAGGGTGAAACCTGATTCAATAGGATTGATGTCCTTATAAGAAGAGACATGAGAAAACTAGCTCTTTCTCTCCACCATGTGAGCCAGAGAGTCCTCACCAGGACTCTCTGCTGCCAGTTTGATCTTGGACTTCCTCATCCACCAGAACTGTGAGAAAATAGTTTGTTTTTCAAGGTACCCAGTCTATGGTATTTTACTATGGCAGCCCAAGCTGACTAAGTCAGTGATAATACTCATTATGGGAATCCTGGAAGGAGAAGGAAGAGACAGAAGGGAGAAGAAAGAATATTTGGAGAAATAATGGCCAAGGACTTCCCAAATTTGATGAAATTTATGTAAATTTACAATTCTAAGAAGATCAATTAATTCTGAGTAGAATAAACATGAAGAGACTCATACAGAGACTTGCAATCAAACTGTTGAAAGACAAACAGAGAATCTTAAAGACAGCAAGAGAAAAAGCAACTAATCACACACAACTGATCCCAAATGTACTGCTTTATTAGAGGTGCTATAACAGAGGACCACAAACTGGAAGAGGTGAGGGGGAAGGGGGCCTTAAATAACAGAAACATAGAAATATTGTGTCAGAGTTTTGGAGGATAGAAGTCTGAAATTAAGGTGTTGGTGGGGTTGGTTCCTTCTGAGGGCTGTAAAGAAAAGATCTTTTTCAAGCCTCTCTCCTTGCCTACAGATACCTGTCTTTTCCTGTGTCCCTTCATATTGTGTCTACTTCTGTCTAAATTTCACCTTTCTATAAGGACACCAGTCATATTGGATTAAGGCCCACCCTTAATTATTTCATCTTAACTATTTACATATGTAATGATCCAAATAAGGTTACACTGTGAAATACTGTGGGTTAGAACTTTAATATATGAGTTTTGGGGACAGGGTGACAATTCAATTCCCCAATAGTAAGATTAATAGCCAATTTCTCGTCAGAAAGCAAGGAGGTCAAAAGGCAACGAGGATGGCATATTTAAAGTGCTAGGGGAAGAGGCGGGGGGGGGGAACTGTCAACCAAGAATTCTATATCCAGCAAAACTACTTCAAAAATGAAAGACAGATTAGGTTAATTAAAATAAACCAGTAACCAAATGTCAAATACAGTATGATTCTACTTCATAAAAGGTACATATAGTAGTTAAGTTCATAGAAACAGAAAGTAGAATGGTGTTTCAGCAACAGGGGCAAAGGGGGATTGGGGAGTTATTGCTTAATGCATATAGAATTTCAGTTTTGGAAGATGAAAAAGTTCTGAAGTATTTAATGCCACTGGAGTGTATATATAAATATGATTAAAATGATAAATTTTGTTATGTATATTTTACCAGACAAACAAAAACTGAGAGAGTTTGTTACCACTAGATAATCCCTATGAGAAATGCTAAAGGAAGTCTTTCAGGTTGAACTGAAAGGACACTGGACAGTAACTCAAAGCTAAATGAAGAAAAAATGATTTTCAGTAAAGGTAACTACCTGGAGAAATATAAAAGCCATTGTTATTATATTTTTGGTTTGTAACTCCATTTTTTTATTTTATAGATGATTTAAGAGACAAATGAATTTTTAAAATTCTAAGTCTATGTTAATGGATGCACAGTGTATGAAAATGTGATTTATGATAACAGTAACATAAAGGGAGGATGAAGCCATACAGGAGCATAGTTGTATGCTATTGAAGTTAATTTAGAATTCAAATTACATTCCTATAAATTTAGGAGATTAATGTAATTCTCATGGTAACCACAAAGAAAATTTCTAAGAAATATACAAAAAAAAAGAAATGAAAGGGAAATTAAGTGGTTTACTACAAAAAATTTCAAATACACACACAAAAAAAGCAGTAATAGAGGAAATGAGAAACCAAAAAAAGGTGTCAGACATACAGAAAACAAATAGCAAAATGACAGAGGTTATTCTTATCAAAAATTACTTTAAATATACATGAGTTGAACCCTCTGATCAAAAGCAGACTGGAAGAATGGATTTTTAAAACATAATCTGACTATATGCTGTCTATAAAAGACTCTCTTCAGATCCAAAGGCATAAGTAGGTTGAAAATGAAAGGATGGAGAAAGCTATTTCCCACACATGGTAACCAAAAGAAAAATGGGGTGACTATACTAGTATCAGGAAAATGTAGACTTTATGTCAAAACTGTTACAACAGACAAAAGAAAACATTATATATTTATAAAAGGGTCATTCAATGACCTCAGTTTCTATCTTAAGAATTTGTTTTAAAAAGAACAGCAGACTTCCAGCATCCTGTTCTCCATGTAAGAAACTTAGAAGTCATCACTCTATCTTCAAGTCAAGTAAAAAGCTAAACAGACTGAAAAATCAACAAGTCCTGGATCCATGAGAGAGGGCAAAACACAGGGTAAACCACTGCTCCCGAGATTGGAGAGACAGATGAATACAGGTAGCATAGCTTCTTGGAGCAAAGACTCATGAGTGAAAACCACTGGGGGAACCAGTGCCAGAGCAGGAAAATCTGAATTGCAATTGCTAAGTTGCTGGAGGCTCAGTGTGGACAACTCTGAGAGTTAAAAACTCTAGTGCAGTGGTTCTCAACCTGTGGGTCGCAACCTCTTTGGGGGTCAAATGATCCTTTCAGAGGGGTCGCCTAAGACCATCGGAAAACACATATCAGATATTTACATTATGATTCATAACAGTAGCAAAATTACAGTTATGAAGTAGCAACGCAAATAATTTTATGGGGGTCACCCCAACATGAGGAACTGTATTAAAGGGTTGCGGCATTAGGAAGGTTGAGAACCACTGCTCTAGGGAAACCCAATCATAGCAGAGCCTCCACAATCCTTGGAGATTTGCAAGCAGGAGATCAAACAATTTCCCACAACAAATAACAGGAAAGAAAACTCCATGGGCCTTCTGTTGAGCAGAGGGGAAGAGAACCATTTTTAAATATACCAGCACAGTCTGTTCTCAACAAAGCCTGCCTTAGAAAAAACTAGATTCCAGTGCCTAACCAACTCAGGTCTTATCAGAGCCTAAACAACCCAGGGAAGAGAAATACCCAACTCTAGTTCACGCTACCAATCCTGTTCCAACTAAGGGGTTGGGGGGAGGACTGAGAAACACTTGTAAAGTTCACAATCCAGAGGCAATGAGATTAATGAAAGACTGAGACCTAACAAAAGAACAATAGAACATTTTCCCACCCTCAACACCACATTACCAAAAACCTATTTACAGCAGTTTCTTTTGCCAGATACAGAATGCCCAGATATTAAGAAAAAAATCACAAGCCATAACAAAAACAAAACACACAATTTGAACAGCCAGAACAAGTATCAGAACCAGACATGGCAAAAATATTGGCATTATCAGACCAAGTTTTTTGTTGTTGTTGTTGTTGTTGTTTTTCATAAGGGCACTAATGGATAACATAGACAGCATACAAGAAAAGACAGTCAATGTAAACAGAGATATGAAAATTCTAAGAAAGAAAAACAATAAAATGCTAGAAATTTAAAAACATGTAACAGAAATGAAGAACACATTTGATGGGGTTATTAGTAAACCAGTTATGGCTGAGGAAAGAATCTCTGAGCTAAAGGATGTATCAATAGTATCCTTGAAAACCAAAAAACAAAGAGAACCAAAAAACAAAGATAAAAAAAAAAAAAAGAACACAATATCCAAGGATGGTGGGACAACTACAAAATGTGTATTTTGTATAAGCATACATAAGTATACACACATGTAATGGGAATACCAAAAAAAAAGAAGAAAGAAAAAAAGTAACTGAAGAAATGTCTAAAATAGTAATAACTGAGAATTTTCCCAAAATTAACATCAGACAACAAACCACAGAGCCAGAAAACTCAGAGGATATCAAGCAGGATAAATGCCAAAATAATTTAACCTATGCATATCATTTTCAAATTACACAAAATCAGAGACAGAAAAAATCCAGAAAGAATCCAAACAAAAGAAAAAAGTACCTTACTTATACAGGAACTAACATAGAAATAACATCTGATTTTTCCTCAAAAACCATGCAAACCAGAAGACAGTGGAGCGAAATACATATTTAAAAATTGAAAGAAAAACATCCAACCTAGAATTCTGAATCCTATGAAAATTGTCCTTCAAAAAGTGAAAAAGAAGTAAAGACTTTCTCAGACAAATGGAAACTGAAAGAATTTGTTGCCAGTAGATCTGGCTTGCAAGAAATGTTAAAAAATTATTTAGAGAGATGATAAATATAGATCAGAAAATCAGATGTAAATAAAGTAAGGAAGAGCATCAAAGAAGAAATGAATAAAGGTAAAATCAAAACTTCTCTTTTTCTTATTGCTAATTCATCTAACAGAAAATAATTTGTTCAAAATAATGATACCAACAATATATTGAATTATGTAGGCTTTATATCTTGTGTGTGTGTGTGTGTGTGTGTGTGTGTGTGTACTTATGTATGCTTATACAAAACTGGTACAAATGATAGTAATAACACAAAGCTTAAAAATATTGGTATTATTTTGTTATTATAAGGTACTCACACTATCCATTAAGGGGTATAGTGTTATTTATAAGCAGACTTAGATTTGCTGCAAATACAGGCGGTCTGACAATTAAGTTTGTGAACTCATCCGAGAAAAAGTGCTACATACCTCATCACTGAATATCACTACAATCACCTTCGAAATGCTCCCCTTGGGAAGCTATGCCAGTGCCTTACTGCACACTTCAAAGCAATTTTGAAACTCTCTTTCTAGAATGGCCATCAGAGCTGTTGTCGTATTACCTACCCTTGATGTCCTGAACATCATCAAAATGTCTTTCTTTTAATATTTCCTTGATCTTCAAGTAAAGAAAAAAGTCATTGGAGGTCAGATCAAGTGAGTAGGGAGAGTGTTTCAATACAGTTATTTGTGTCCTGGCTAAGAACTCCCTCATAGTGCCGTGTGAGCTAGTGCATTGTCATGATGCAAAAGCAATGAGTTGTTGTTGAAAAGTTCAAGTCATTTTTGTCTGTTTTCATGTAGCCTTTACAGCACTTCCAAATAGTAAACTTGGTTGACTGTTTGTCTAGTTGGTATAAATTCATATAAACAATCCCTCTGATATGAAAAAATTTGCAAGATCATTGTGACTCCTGATTTGGACTAAAGGAACTTTTTTGGTTATGAAGAATTGGCTGACTTCCAACATGCACTTTGACACTTTGTTTCAGGGTTGTATGGGTACACCCATGTTTCATCACCAGTGATAACATGGCCCAAAACATTGTCTTGCCTCTCCAAAAGGTCTCGGCAAGCTTCAACTCTCCTTTGCTTTTGTTCATCAGTGAGCTCCTTCAGGACCATTGTTGCACACACCTTTCTCATGCCAATATGTTCCTAACTGTTTCTCTATCAATGTTTACTTGGTCTGCTATGCTTCTTACAGTCAGCTGGCAGTTACGACAGACAATTTGACAAGTTTCTGCAATGTTTTCATCAGTTCTGCTTATTACTCGTCACACTGACCTCTCTTCATCAGTGATACTTTCTCTCTCTTCAGAAAAACATTTAATCCATTTGTACACTGCCATTTTCTTCATGGCATTATCCCCATAAACTTGGACTAACATGTCCTTTATTTCACTTCCACTCTTGCCAGTTTAACAAGAAATTTAATGTTTGTTTATTGCTCTAACTCAAGCTTCAACATTCCTAAGACAGCACACAAAAACACGCAACAACAGTAATGAACACCACTCAGAGAGACACTGCCACAAGTCAACATGAACACAGCTGTAAGACACAAATATACCAAGGTTATGAAACCTTACTGAGTTGATTGTACAGTGCTGCCAATATAAGCACATGGTGGCAACTTCACCAACTTAATTGTCAGATCTTGTATATTGAAAATACTAAGGCAACCACTAAAAAAAGTTTTAAAAATCTATTACCAGTATGCCAGGAAAAGAAAGACAATTGAATTTTATAAAATGTTACATTAAAACCATAAAACACAGAAAAGGGGAAGATAAAAATAGAAACAAAGAACAAGGAAAACAAATAGAAAACAGTAAAAAACATGACAGATATTAATCCAACTATATCAATAATCACTTTGAATGTCAATGGTCTAAATGCATGAATTAAAAGATTGACATTGTCAGAGTGGATCAAAAAACATGGTGTAATTATGTTGTCAACAAGAAATCCACTTTAAATATAAAGACACATATATTAATAGATTAAAAGTAAATGGAGAGAGAAAGGTAAACCATGCTCATACTAATCAAAAGAAAGCAGTAGTAACTATATTAATTTCAGACAGAGCAGACATAAAATTAAGAAAAACTATCATAAATTTTTTAAAAGACATTGCATAATGGTAAAGTGATCAATTCTTCAAGAAAACAATAATTTTTAACATGTATGCACCTAACAACAAAGCATCAAACTATCTGAGGCAAAAAACTGATAGAACTGCAATGAGAAATAGATGAGTCTCCCATCATAACTGGAGACTTCAACACCTCTCACTCAAAAAGGGACAGATTCAACAAGCAGAAAATCAATAAGGATATAGTTGAACTCAAAACCACCATCAATCAACAGAATAATTGACATCTATAGACTACTTCATCCAACAACAGCAGATCACATAATTTTTCTCAAGCTCGCATAAAATGTTCATCAAGATAGACCACATTCTGGCCACATAAAACCTTAACAAATTTAAAAGAATAGAAATTACTCAATGTCTGCTCTGAGACCACAATGGAATTAAACTAGAAATCAATAAAAGAAATATAGCCAGAAAATCCCAAAATACTTGGAGATTAAATAACATTCTATACTACACATGAATCAAAGGATAAATTTCAAGAGAAATTTTTAATTATGAACTAAATGAAAATAAAAGCACACATTACCAAAATTTGTGGACTGCAGAGAAAGCAGTGCTTAGAGGAAAATTTATAGCATTGAATGCATATATTAGAAAAGAAGAAAGATCTAAAATCAATAATCTAAGTTTCTACCTTAGAAAATTAAAAGAAGGGGAAATTAAATCCAAAGTAAGCAGAAGCAATAACTCATAAGGATTAGAACAGAAATCAATGAAATTGAAAAATGAAATCAATAGAGAAAAATCAATAAAACCAAAGCTGGTTCTTCGAAAAGATCAATGAAATTGATAAATCTCTAGCCAGGGTAACCAAGAATAAAAAGAGAGAAGTTACAACTTACTAATATCAGAAATGAAAGAGGGAACACCACTACAGATCCCATGGAAATTGGAAGGATAATAAAGGAATACTGTGAAGAAGTCTATGCCTACAAATTTGGTAACTTTGCTGAAATGGACAATTCCTTGAAAGACATAATCTACCAAAACTCACATATGAAGAAATAGATGATCTGAACAGGCCTATATCAATTTTGAAAATTGAATCAATAATTAAAACCCTTCCAAAACAGAAAGAATCAGGCTCAGATAGGTTCCCTGGTAAATACTACCAAACATTTAGAGAAAAATCTACCAATTATCTGCAATCTCTTTCACAAGATTGGAAAAAGAGGGAATACTTTCTAACTCATTCTTTGAGGCCAGCATTACCCTAAACCAAATAAAGCATTACCAAAACCAGATAAAGACCTTATAAGAAAAGAAAACTACAGACCAACATCTGTCATAAACAGAGATGCAAAAATCTACAACAAAATATTAGCACATCAAATCCAACAATATATAAAAAGAATTATATACCACAATCAAATAGGATTATCCTACATATGCATGACTGGTTCAACATTTGAAAATCAATTGATGTAATCCATCATATCAACAAGCTATAGAAGAAAAGACTTATGATCATACAATAGATGTAGAAAAGGCATTTGAGAAAATACAATACCTATTCATGATAAAAATCCCTCAGTAATCTAATAATAGAGGGGAACTTTCTCAACTTGATAAAGACTATCTACAAAAAATACAGCTAACATCATACTCAATGGTTAGAAACTTGAAGCTTTCCTAGTAAGTGCAAGTACAAGTCAAGGATGTCTCCTCTTGTCTCCTCTCACCACTCATTTTCAGTATCATACTAGAAGTTCTTGCTAATGAAATAAGACAAGGAAAGGAAATAAAAAGTATACAGATTGGAAAGAAAGGCAAAAGAAACTGTCTTTGCTCACAGATGACATAATCATCTATGCTGAAAATCCAAAGGAACTAACAAAAAAAAAAAAACTACTAGACTGAACAATCATAGCAAGGCAGCAGGATACAAGGTTAATTTACGAAAGTCAACTGCTTTCCTATATACCAACAACAAACAAATGGAATTTGAAATTAAAAGTATAATATTATTTACATTAGCACCCAAAACATAAAATACTTTTTAAAATTTGAGGAAAACTATAAAACTCTGATGAATTAAGTCAAAAAAGAATGATATATATAGGCAGACAGTCCACGTTCCTATCCCTTCCATGAACAAGAAGACTCAATATTGTCCAAATGTTTGTTCTTTTCAAATTGCTCTATAGATTCAATGCAATCCCAATCAAATTCCAGCAAGTTATTTTACGGATATTAACAAACTGATTCTAAAGTTTATATGTAGAGGCACAACCCAAAATAGCCAACACGATATTGAAGGAGAAGAACAAAGTTGGAGGATTGATGCTACTTGACTTCAAGACTTACTATAAAGCTACAGTAATCAAGACAAGATTGTATTGACACAATAATAGACAAATAGGTCAATGGAACAGAATAGAAAGCCCAGAGATAGCCCTATATAAATATGTCAACTGATTTTTTGACAAAGTGGCAAAAGGCAATACAATGGAGCAAATACAGTCTCTTCAACAAATGGCACTGGAACAACTGTACATCCATAAGCCAAAAAAATAAAAAAATTAATCTAGACACAGACCTTACATGCTTCAAAACAGTAATTAAAAATAGATCCCAGGTATAAATGTAAAACACAAAACTATAAAACTCCTAGAAGATAAAATTTAAAAAAACCTAGATGATCTTGGGTATGGTGTGGCCTTTTTAGATACAACACTAAAGACACGATCCATAAAAGAAATAATTGATAAGCTAAATTAAAATTTTCTGCTCTTCAAAAGATAGTATCAAGAGAATTAGAAGGTGAGCTGCAGACCAGGAGAGAATACTTGCAAAAGACACATCTAATAAAAGACTGTTATCCAAAATACACAAAGAACTATTAAAACACAACAATAAGAAAACAAACAAGAAGGGATCAAATATATGGTGATGGAAGAAGAACTGACTCTGGGAGGTAAGCACACAATGCAACATATAAATTATGAATTATAGAATTATACACTCGAAACCTATCTAATTTTACTAACCAATATCACACCAACAAATATTATAATAATAATAATAAAACAACCCATTTAAAAAAATAGGACAACGGCCTTAACAGACACCTCACCAAAGCAGATATACAGATGGCAAATGAGTATATAAAAAGAAGCCCAATATCATATAGCATATGATAGCTATTAAAATGGTCAAAATTTGAGATGTGATCAAGATGGTGGCTTGAGAGAATGTCCCTGAAATCTCTCCTATAAATTACAAATTGAATAGCCAAAATCCAACAGGGGAATCCCCAAGGGACACAGCCTCAGCTGAGAGATCCATCCACCACAAGAAAACACCTGAAGGTCAGAGTAAGGGAGGCAAACAGGAGAAAAGAAAAGGGAGCAGAGACAGAGCTACAAAATGCAACACAGGGCTGGTGAAAAAAGGACGGAGGAGGGGCTGGGAGAAACAAGCTGAAGGGCAGCACGATCCCAGGCAGGTGGAGGAGCAGACTGTGGAAGCACCACAAGGGAACGAGATAAAGCCCAAGGCCATGCCGAGGAGCAATAGGGCCCCAGCCATATCACCATGCCCTGGATGTGATAGGGCCTGAACAAAGGCATGCTAAAGTGCCCAGGGCAAAAACAGGGACCCAGCTGAACGTGGCCTGAAACTAGGGGCTGACAGGCACAGGACTTGCCCACAAATTGGCCCTTAACAAGCTTGAGACTAAGTTCCAACAGCTGGGGCTGGGGGGAGGGGGGTCGCTGATCAGAACAAAACACAATCCCAGGTGAAACCCAGGTTCAGGAGAAGTGAGAAAGGCAGTGCCAACTGTACACCACCATCCCTATGGGCTTCTGATGGAGGGTCAAGCTTGCTTTGCAGCCCACACAAAGCACAACTCAGCACTCCCTTGATGGAGGAGCAAGCTTATGCAGCACAGTGTGCCTGATCCAGCCCTGAGTGCTCCTGATGGAGAGACAGACCTGTTTTGCAGTTGAGCCAGCACCCAGAGTAGCAAGCAACCTTGGGACAAACAGCGGTGATGAACTGCACAGCCCCCACTGCTAGGCAGAAACTATGAACATGGAGCCTGGCTGCTTCTCCTTGCTTTCCCTGAAAGCCACCATTACCCTGTGTCAAAAACAAGCCCTGAGTCCTCCCCAACAAACTCCACACACCGCCATGGGAAACAGCAGGGGTCAGGGGTGGGAGGGAGGCTCAGGAAAACTGTAAAACAAATGCACAGCAGCCTCTTCCTGCACAGATGTCAGAGGCAGAGAATATCATTGTCCACCACACCTTTCCAAAGAGGAGGCACATCGAAACCAAGGCAACTGAGCCAAAAAGGAGAAGCCCACTCTCGAGGAAAGTTCTGAGAGTAAGAAAATTGAACAACCAAGAGAAAATACTGTAAATGCTGTAGTGACACACTCTGGCAAGTGAAAGAAAGATCTCTCCATGTCTCCCAAGGCAAAAAGTCCTTATGCCCAGAAGGAGAAACACATCGACTACAATGAGCTCCCTCGGGAACAAAGTGTCTCAGAGAGAAAATGAAAAATCTCCAGAAAAAGAAACTTATAGATTTGGAAACATATGATATCAGTGACAGAATTGAAGACTGCAGTCCTAAAAATACTCAGAGAGCTCAAGAAATGCTGGTAGAGTACTCGGACCCAGATAATAATCTCGGAAAGGAAATCTCTGAACAAAAGGAACACTTTAACAAAGAAATTGAAACTATTAAAGAAAATCAAATAAATATTCAGGAGATAAACAATGCAATAAGAGAAATAAAACATGAACTAACTAGCATAGGAAGCAGGTCCAACCAGATGGAGGAAAGAATTAGCTATATCAAAGACAGAAACATGGAGATTAAACAAAAGAAAAAAGAGATTTGAGAACCGAAAAAAGGAAACCCTTAAGATCTCTTTAAAAGGCAGTTCCCTGATGGTATAGTGGCTTAAGGCTTCGGCGCTGGCACTGTCAGTGCTGCGGCCTGGGTTCGATTCCCAGCCAGGGAGCTACCCACATACCAAAAAGCAAAAAATAAAAATTTAAAAAAAAAAAGGATCTCTTTAAGAACTATCTGACTCCTAGAAGGAACATTAGAATAATAGGAATACCAGAAGAAACAGAACACAATTCTAATGAGAACTTAATCAAACGGACAAGAACTTTCCAAACCTAAGGAAAGAACTGAGATCCCAAATTCAAGAAATAAACAGGACCCCTAGCTACCTGAACCCTACCAGACCTTCTCCAAGGTACATTATGCTGAAGATGTCAAAAATCAAAGACAATGAATTCTCAAGGCAGCCAGGGAGAAATTATAACTTTTAAAGGAAAGCCCATCAGGCTGTCATGAGACTTCTCAAAAGAAACTCTTCAAGCCAGAAGGGAGTGGAATCATATATTCAAAATATTAAAAGAGAAAAACAATCAGCCAAGAATAATATATCCAGCAAAGTTATCCTTTAGGTATGAAGGAGGAAAAAAGACCTTTTCAGACATGCAGAAGCTGAGGAAATTCTCCAGCACAAGGCTGGCACTCCAGAAAATATGGAAGGAGTCTATTCAACCTGAAACAAAAAGCCAAAATAAATGGCAAAAAGTTGGGACAACAAAAACATAAAAAGGGAAAAAGTAAAAGTTTAAATTCCAAAAGAGTATAGAAAAGGAGCCACTACATAAATGAAACTTTCCTTTTCATAAACCTTATGGTAATTACTCAAAAAAACAAAAACAAAATGAACAAACAAAAAAACCCAGAACCATGATACACAACCAAAAAGAAGAGGAAACAGAAGAAAAAACCATAGAACACCATCAAACTAAAAAAACAGACAGTAAGAAAAAAATGAAGAAGAAATCAAGACACCAAACAAACAAAAATCAGAACAAAAAAATGTCCATAGGAAATATTCATATATCAATCATCACACTAAATGTAAATGGACTGAACTCACCAATAAAAAGGCAGAGTTGCTGATTGGATTAAAAAATAAAGCCCATCTATATGCTGTCTCCAAGACACACCTCAGCCACAAGGATAAACACAGACTCAAAGGGAAAGAGTAGAAAGTAATACTCCAAGCAAATGGTATCCAGAGAAAAACAGGAATAGCCTTACTTACATCTGATGAAACAGACTTCAGAGTAAAAAAGGTAGTAAGAGACAAAGAAGAACATTTCATAATGATAAAGGGGACAAAACAACAACAAGAAGACATGACATCCTGCCCCCAACCAGGAAGCACCAAAATTTACAAAGCAACTACTTAAAGATCTAAAACAGCAGTTCTCAACCTGGGGGTCGCAACCCCTTGGAAGTGTATTAAAGGGTTGTGGCATTAGGAAGGTTGAGAACCACTGATCTAAAAGGTGAAAGTGACAAATACATAATTATAGTTGGAGACCTAAACACCCCCTTGACAACCATGGACAGATCATCCAAAGAAAAAAATAAATAAATAAACATCCGCTCTAAATGTTACATTACAACAATTGGACATAATTTATAGGACACTCCATCCTACAGCATAAGAGTATACATTCTAGTCTAGTGTACATGGAACATTCTCAAGGATAGACTATACGCTAAGACACCAAATTAGCCTCAGCAAATTCAAGAAGATTGAAATCATACCAGGTGTATTCTCAGACCACAAAGCTTTGAAATTGGCAATCAACTTCACAAGGAAAGCAGGAAAAAACACACATACATGGACATTAAACAACATGGTATTTAAAAGTGACCAGATCAAAAAATAATAAAAGAGGAGATTAAAAATACATAGAAACAAATGACAATGAAAACACAACATATCAAAATTATTGGGACACAGTAATAAGAGGAAAATTTATATCATTACAGGCCTATCGCAAGAAACAACCTAACATCTGATCTTAAAGAACTAGGAAAAAGAAGAACAAAAGAAGCCCAAAGTGAGCAAAAAGAAGGAAATAATAAAAATTAGAGCAGAACTAAATGAAATAGAGAACAGAAAATTAATACAATGAAGAGCTGGTTCTTTGAAAAAAATCAATAAAATTGACAAATCCCTGGCTAGGCTCACCAACAGGCAAGAAGACAAGACACAAATAACAAAAATTAGAAATGAATGGGAAGAAATTACCACTGATACCACAGAAATACAAAGGACCATAAGAAAATATTATAAAGAACTTATACCACCAAATTTAACAACCTTGAAGAAATGGACAAGTTTCTAAAAGTATATTCTCTACTGAGACAGAACCAAGAAGAACTAGACAATCTAAACAAACCAATCAACAGTAAGGAAATTGAAACAATCAGCCAAAACCTCCCCTAAGGCAAAAGTGCAGGACCAGAAAGTCTCACCAATGAGTTTTACCAAGCATTCAAAGAGGAACTAATGCCTGTCCTCCTCAAATTCTTCCAAAAAATTGAAGAAAAGGCAACACTTTCCAACTCATTCCACAAAGCCAACATTACCTTGATACCAAAGTCTGGTAAGCATAACACAAAAAAAGAAAGCTATAGACCAACATCTCTGATGAACACAAATGTAAAAATACTGAACAAAATACTAGCAAAAAGAATACAACAATGCACTGAAAAGATGATATACTACAATCAACTAGGATTCATCCCACAAACACAAGGATGATTCAACATATGCAAATCAATCAATGGGATACACCACATAAACAAACTAAAGGATAAAAACAATATGATTATATCAATTGATGCAGAAAAATCTTTTGACTCAATACAACATCCATTTATGATCAAAATACTGAATAAAATGGGTATAGAAGGAAAGTACCTCAACATAATAAAGGCCATATATGACAAACCCTCAACTAGTATTACAGTGAATGGGAATAAACTGAAGCCTGTTGTCCTAAAATTAAAAACAAGACAAGGATGCCCCCTGTCACCCTGCTATTCAATACAGTACTGAAAGTTCTAGCCAGAGCAATCAGGCAAGAGAAAGGAATAAAAGTCATCCAAATGGGGAGAGAAGAACTTAAACTGTCACTTTTTGCAGATGACACGATCCTTTATATAGAGATTCCAAAGACTTCACCAGAAAACTATTAGAAATAATAAACAAATACAGTAAAGTTGCAGGATATAAAATCAATGCACAAAAATTAATTGCATTTCTATATACCAACAACAGAACTTCAGAAAAATAAATGAGAAAAACAATACCTATTGCAATTGCAAAAGAAAGAACAAAATACCTAGGAATAAACCTAACAAAGAATGTGAAAGACTTATATAGTGAAAACTATAGGACACTACTAAAAGAAATTCAAAGAGGACACAAAGAAATGGAAAGATAGTCCATGTTCATGGACTGGAAGAACCCATATAGTTAAAATGGCCATATTACCCAGAGCAATATACAGATTTAATGCAATTCCCATCAAAATCCCACAACATTCTTTTAAGAAATAGGTAAAAGAATCATCAGATTTGTATGGAACCACAAAAGACCCAGAATCACCAAAGCAATCCTACATAAAAAGAATGAGGCTGGAAGCATCACACTCCCTGATTTCAATCTATACTACAAAGCATCAAATATCAAGATAGCTTGGTATTAGCAGAAAAACAGACACACAATCAATGGAACAGAATTGAAAACCCAGAAACAAACCTACAAATAAACAGACAGATAATTTTTGACAAAGGAATGAAAAATATGCAATGGGGAAAAGAAAGTCTCCTCAGTAAATAATGATGGGAAAATTAGAAAACCACATGCAAAAGAATGAATCTGAACTGTGAACTCTCACCGTATACCAAAATTAACTCAAAATGGATTAAAGACCTCCATATAAGACCCAAAACAATAAACTGTATACAAGACAACATGGGTACTAAACTTATGACCTTGATTTAGGGAGGACTTTATGAACCTGATCTCAAAGGCAAGGGAATTAAAAGCAAAAATAAATGAATGGGACTGTGTCAAACTAAAAAGCTTCTGCACAGAGAAAGAAACCATCAACAAAAGCAAAGAGACAACCAACTGGAAGAAAATATCTGCAAACAATGCCTCTGATAAAGGGTTAGTATCTAAAATATATAAAGAATTTGTGCAACTCAACAACAAAAAAAAACAAACAATCCAATTATAAAATGGGCAGAAGATCTGAAAAGACATTTCTCCCAGGAAGACATACAAATGGCCAACAGACATATGAAAAAATGCTCAACTTCACTAGGTACAAAAGGATGAGATACCACCTCACACCTTAGAATGGCTATTATCTACAAGACAAGGAATAACAAGTGTTAAAGAGGGTGTGGAGGAAAAGGAATCCTTGTAAACTGGTGGTGGGAGTGCAAACTGGCACAACCATAATGAAGAACAGTGTGGAGGTTCCTCAAAAAACTAAGAATAGTCCCTTGAGCCACTCCTGCTCAGGTCCCCTCCTACCTCTTTAGAGTGAACTTTCCCTTTTAATAAACTATCTGTTTCACCTTATTTTCCTTTTAATAAACTGCTTCTTGGTTTCACCTCTTAAAAAAAAAAACTAAGAATACATTTACCATATGACCTAGCAATTCCACTTTTGGATATCTACCCCAAATTTTTGAAAACCTTTATCTGCAAAGATATGTACCCCAATGTTCATTACAGCACTATTCATGGTGGCCAAATCAATGAAAACAACCAAAGTGTCCTTTGATAGATGACTGGCTAAAGAAGCTGTGGTACATATACACAATGGAATATTACTCAGCCATAAGAAAGGATGAAATAGGGCCATTTATGACTACATGGATGAACCCCGAGACCACCATGCAAAGTGAAATAAGCCAGACATAAAAAGCCAAGAACCATATAATTTCACTCATATGTGGAACACAAAGCTGAAAGCAACAAAGAAACAAAAACTCATGGACACAGTCAATACTTTTAGTGGTTAATGGTTATCTGAGGGTATGGGAAAGTGGACAGGGGAGAAAGTACAAGGTCTCAAATATAAGGTATTAAAAAGAGAACTGACTCTGGGTGATGAACACATAACACAACACGTAGATGATGTATTGTGGAATTGTATACCTGGAACCTATGTAATTTTTACTAACCAATGTCACCACAATACATTTAACAATTTTTTTAAAAATGGCAAAAATCTGGAGCACTGACACCACCAAATGCTGACAAGGATGTGAAGCAACAGGAACTCCAAAATGATGCTGGTGAGACATCAAAATGGAAGAGCCACTTTGGAAGATAATTTGGTAGTTTCTTACAAAATTAAACAAGCTTTCATCATATGATCCAGCAATACTTGGTATTTACCCAAAGGAGTTGAAACTGTCTGTCCACATAAAACCCTGCACAAGGATGTTTATAGCAGCTTTATTCCTAATTTCCAAAACTTAGAAGAAACCAAGATGTCCTTCAGTAGATGATGGATAAATTATGGAACATTCACAATAAATTCATCAATGTAGAAAATGAAATAACCAATTCCTTGAAAGATACATAATACCAAAGTTCACTCAAGAAGAAACCAATATCCTGAACAGCCCTAATATCTACTAGAGAAATGGAATTTGTAGTTGAGAACCTTCCGACCAGAAAACCTCTAGGCCCAGGTGTCTTCACTGGTGAATTCTACCATAAATTTAAAAAATAAATTATTTCAATTCTATATAGACTCTTCTAGAAAATGGTCAAGAAGACTTCCCAATTCATTCTATTAAGCCAAAATAACCCTGGTAACAAATTACCCTGACAATCCCAACGACATTAAAAGAAAAAAGAATGAAGTATACTCATATGTCAATATTCCTCATGAATATAGATTTTAAGCACTTTAGCAAATCAAGTCCAACAATACATAAAAATGATAATTCATCATGATTAAGTGGGATTTAACCCCAGAAATCTAAGGTTAATTTAACATTTGAAAATCATGTTTCCCCACTATGAAACCAAGTCTAGACTCTAACCTAGCTTTCCAGGCCATATCCTATCCCCCTACCTACCTTTCCAATATTAATTCCTGTGACCTTCTTCGTTGACCTTCATTGACAAGCTAAACTGATTCACTGTACCCCATACATCCCCCAAGATGTCCCTTGTCAGTGAATAGAATTTTCACATACTTTTTCTTACCTCCACTCCTTCCTCCCTCCCTTTATGGTTCCCCACTCCCCGCCCAATTACTCTTCCTTCTGCTTACATCCAAGTCCACCCTTGCCCTAAGAGATCAGCTAAAAATGCCTTTCTTCAAGAAGCCTTCCTTGATTGTAGCAGTCAAGTGGATCACCCTTCCTCTGAGCTCCAGGTACTCGGTCCCTTGACTCAGGCCAGGAGCCCATTACCTTTGGGATATGTTTCTTGTCTGATCCCTATACTAACTCAGAATTCCACATTCAGGGGAAGAAATAAATTGGCTCACCTGGCTCACCTGTATCTAGCTCATCTCCACAACCCCCAAAGCACTCTAATGGGGCCTGACACAGACAGGAAAAACCATCAATAAATGCTAGAAGGAAAGAAGGGGAGAAAGTAGCTTCTTATGGAAGGAAAAAGAGAATAAAACACTTGGATAAAGAATGGCAGAAAATGGAGAGGGTAAGGGGGACTGACATTTACTTTGTGCCTGGCACTGAACCACTGGGACTGCGGAAGAAGTTGAAGTACACAGAGGGCTGCACCCATCATAGCCAGAAGCTGCTAAGGGCGTATGAGGTACAGAAAGATGGACCAGTTCTTTGGGGAGAATTTCTAGCTAGGGCTGGACAGGGCTGAAGGGAAATTGTGGCATTCTTCCTTCTGCATCGAAAGTCCTCTCCTGTCCACCAGACAGGTGGCTGGGCCTAATACAAGCCTGTTCAGAGTTCATCTGAAAACTCAGCAAGAAGAACTACAGCCAGATGTGACTTGGTTCTTCATAAAATTGTCCAGACTCAGGAGGGCCAGGGCCAGCAAGCAGTTAGAGGGAGGAAGCAGGGACTCTGGGCTCCCTGATGCCCACACCTACCGCCTAGGACCAGGGGTCCTAAGCCTTCACTGGGATCAGAATCAGTTGATGGGCTTGTTCTTTTTTTTTTTTTTTTTTGATATAGATGCCCATGCCCCACCTCCAGTGATGGAATATCAATTGATCAGAGCTTGAGAGCCTGAGCCTGGGAAGGGCTCCTCACTGCCAGGCCACAGATGCTTAAGGAGGGCGCCCACGGGTGCTTAAGGAGGCAAGGCCTGATTAAATGCCACTCCTGCCTGCACCCCTCAGTGGAGGGCATCGATAGCATCAGTCACCTGGGTTTGCATAGCAACCCTACAGAGGGGGACCCTTAGAGTCTTGGTTAGCTCACCAGAAAATTGACAAGACAATCTTCAACTGGCATGGCTGCTGGAGAATGAAATGGGAAGGTGGGTTTCAAGAACCCCACAGAGATCCTAGTACACAGCACATGTTCAAACACAGCCCTCGTGCTCCCATCAGCCTCTAAAGGTAGGGCAAGAGACCCGGGGTCCCCCCTCTCTCCCTGGGTGACTTGGGTAAGTCACTGGACCACCCTGGCTTTCAGCTGCCTCATCTGTAAAATGAAGATAACCACAGGCAGAAGCTGAGCCTTTCTTTTTACTGCTATTATTATATTTGAGCCTTTCTTTTCTTTACCCCATCAGGGAAATCAGAGACGAAGAACCCTCATTGCACAGCCCTTCCATGGGGTCAAGGTGTTGGCTGGGCCAACCTCTCAGGGCACCCAGGGCCTCTCAGGGCACCCAGCACCTGTGTCAGAGAGCAGATGGAAGAGTGAATCCATCAGCAAGCTCATGAATCCCCAGCCCTGGAGGGAAAAAAGAGACTGTAGCTGGGGGAGGTTTCCACATAATTAAGAAGTCAACATGAGCAGCAACAAGACCATTTAGGATGGGCTGGGGTGGGGGGGGCAGGGGTAGCAGCAAGACCCCAAGTGGGCACAGAGTGCTCTTCCCAGGGAGGTACAGTGGGTGCTGACCTCCTATCCCTAGACATACCCCAATCTCCCCTTCTCCTCTCTCCTCCATTTCCCCCCTCATCTTAGCAGTCCCTAAGCCCTCCCTATAGTCTCTCCTCCCAAGACCTCTGAGCTCCCCTACTGCCTTCACCCCAGATCAGCCATTGTCTCTTACCCAGACATTCATACCAACCCTACCTCCAGCTCATCCTTTAGGCTCAGCTAGAGGGATCCTTGTAAAAATCAAGTCTGCTTATATCACTCTTCTGCCTAAAACCACTGAACAGCAACCCATCTGGCTGTGGTGGCATGAAGGGCCCTTTGTGGTTAGGGTGTTCCTGCAAACACTGAACCCAGCACCAGCAACATGAGACCCAGCAGTCCACCCTCACCTCCTTCCATCTCCCACACCATACTGAACTGTTTGTATTTCCCTCAGACATCAGCACCTGCCCCCCACAGGCATCTCTGTGCTCATTCATGCTGCCCACCTGACCTGGAATGCTGTATCTGTATAGCTTGGCTGCATGACACACACAGGTGCTCACATATATGCACACCTGCCCTCAGACACAGGTGCACACATGCACACACATAGCCCTCCCCTCCCCCCAATCACTGTCATATTTCAAATTACAAATGGAGACCCCACCAGCAGCTTGGCCACCTTGGATTCAGACTCTGCTTCATGGAAGCACACAGAAATGGGGTGGTCCTGTCTCCAAGCCAAGGAAACTACAAGCATTCCTCTTTAAACAAACCTGGAGCACCAGCTCATATAACAGCACCCCTCTTCGCCGCTGCTGAGTGGGCTCCCCTACCCACTGCTGGAATGAATCAGCCCTTCTTTTCCCACCTTCCAGAGGATGGGGGAGTGAGGAAGGCCACCAAGCACCATCACACACCCAGGTCAGTTGAAACAGGCCTGAAGTAATGAATACAGGCCCTCCAGGCCATGCTATAGCACGGTCCAATGGGCTCCAACTGGCATGGCAGCTGAAGGTAGGCTAGGCTGAAAGGCCAAGTGAGCCACTGCCCAGAAGAAGCAGATGCCGTGGAGGAGGCTGGGTACCCTCTGCCCTCAGGCACCAACATCCCAGTCAGAGACTGAGGAGAGGGCAGAGTCGTAGCAGAGAGTAAGGTGAGATGACCAAGAGAGGTCAGATACACACTGTCACACAGGGGAAGAAACGTGGACCTGTGGTCACTCAGGTCTGGCTCTGCACTGACTCACAAGGTGGCCTGAAACAGCCTTGTCACTCTCAGGCCTCAGTGTCATGACCTACACAATAGGGACAATAGCAGTGTGGTCACTGGAGAGCGCAATGAGGCTCTGCTGTTCCTGAACCAGCCCCACATGTGGCTATAGCAGCTTCACACTCGGCATGCTGACAGTCCTCTCACTGTGGTGAGGCGATATCAGGACAAGGAGAGGAGTGGTCCCTCCTGGTAGTCAAGGACCTTTGCCTCTTCCCCTCCCAGGCCAGGGTGAGGAGCCAGGGCATTCCTGCAAACACTGCACCCAGCGCCAGCAACATGAGACCAGGGCACTGAGGCCATCAGGATCCCGTGTTGGCCAGACACCGTACCCCATTCCATGTCAAGCTGCCAGTGGGGTAGGTCCTGAATGGCACCTTCAGGATCGCCCTGTACGTGACATTCACAGAGAAGCCCTGTGGTGACGTGCTCCCCTAAACCAAATGTGACATTCTTAATGACCCACAAAAAGGATGCAGCCAGGAAGACGTCAGACACAGAAACAAAAGGAGCAGGTGCTAATAAACATGCTGTTTAAAGGACCAGAGTCCCTATGGAAGAGGTCAATAAAATAAGAAACCTGGACCACATAATCTCCAGAGCAGGCCTGAGAGCAGGGCAGGGCGAGGAGGAGACAGGCAGCAGCAGGTGGCAACCCTGCAGGCCCTCGGAGAGAGCCAAAACTGCACCCCCGCACGTGGGCTTCAGGAAGAACCACCGTAAGTCAGCTACACACACACAGTGCTTACCACATGGTGGGCACTGTTCTGAGATAGGCAGATGGAGACATGCATGCAGGTAAAGATGAGATACAGGTACAGGCATAGATGAGATATATGCATATATAAATGTATAAATGTAGATACAGGGTAGACATAGATGCAAATGTAGATAGAGGTACAAGTAGAGGTATATAAAGGGATAAATACACATATTAAGGCTCAGTCTTAATTCTCACTACAACCCTATAAGGGGACATATATTCAATCTCCCCATTTTACAGATGAAGAAATAAGGATGGCGATGAGCCTGGATGACTGCCCAGCAGTGACCCGAGGAGCTTGGCCCTCATCAAGGACCCAAGAAAGATGTCTTGGGGAATTGCTTGTGTACCCCCATCTCTGGATGGTCAAGGGAGGGAGTACCTTGACTCCATCTAGTCACCACGGCTCCGTTATCAGGAATAAGTTTCCAAGCCCAGGTAGCTTTCCCTCCCACCATGGCCCCAGCTTCCTTCCACAAGGGAGGCCACGGGAAGCTGGGCAGCAGTTTGTAGCATAGAATGCCCTCCACAACAGGCAGAGAGGGCATGCTACTCAGTAGCTCAGCCACAGGGTAATATCCTGGAATCAGATCACACAGACACAGGATGCAATCACAGCTCCCCCAAGCACCAGCTCGTAACCACAACACTGTTATGGACTTCTAACCTGGCTCCCTCATCTGTGAAGTGGGGGTGACAGCAGTACCTATGCCATGTGATAGAGTCTACAAAGCTCTCTGCTCGGGGCCTGGCACCCACAGGTGCTCCACCAGTATGCCTACTCTCCCTTGTTACTTCGAAGCAAGGAGTGCCCAGGTGAAGAACCAAAGTAGGAGCAATTAGGGCCCTGGGAACCCTGCCCCAGCAGAAAGCCCCCATAGATTAGCCCACCACTGCCTGGGCACCCTCAAGGTCCCAGGTCCCATGTAACAGACAGTACCACATGTGTTTGCCAAGTCACCCAAGCTCCTGTCAGCCATGCTTCCTGCTTTGAAGAAAGCCCCAGGCTGGTGGGAGAGGTAGACATGTTGACACACAATTGCTGCTGGTACAACAGGGGCTTAGGGAGCAGAACACAGTGACCACTCTGGCCAGGGACCAGCAGGCTCCACAGAGTAGGACCCTCAAGGATGAGAAGGTGAGACCCAGAAGGATGCCAGAGCCAGGCCTGAAGGCATGGACGTAGCTGGTATGCCTAGGGCACAGGAGGCCCGGGGGGAAGGAGCCCAAGTACATGGTGAGGAGACAAGGCCAGACAGAAGTGGACATGCCATTATGAGAGAAACTCTCATTGCAAAGGCTCCCCAAATTCTCCAAGGCAGTCTGAGGGGCTGCCACTGGTCATTCAGTAATTTACCCCAACTGATGATTGAGTGCCCATCTCAATGCAAGATACGATTAAGGGAAAGTCCAGAGCACTATATCTGGCCCCAAGAAGTATATCACTCAATTAAAGGTAGCTGCTGCTATTGTTTTACCAAATGCTTTCTGCAACAGAGAAAAAAATGCAAATGAATGACCACACAGTGTTTGGCCCAGGCCTCGGGTTCCAATGAGCTGTGTGGGCTGTGCCAGGACCAGACAGTGGCGTGAGGCTAGACCAGCCAGACCTGCGGCACATCAGGTCCTCGCTCCCTGGCTCCACAACCAGCTGGGCCATCAGAGAGACCACAGAGCTGGCAGTTCCCCTCCACAGAGCCTCTACCCTGGCAAGGTGACCACATGTCCTGGTTTGCCCAGCAAAGCGCGGAGGCACTTGTTGTTTGGCATAATTATTGATGAAATCTTTCACTCTGAAAAGTTTCCTGGTTTGGATTGTAGCTCATGTGACCAACCTCCATTCTGAGCCATGGGCCTTTAACTCAGAACTCCTGCTGCCCTGGGATTTTCTAAGGTTAAGTAGACACCTAAGTCAGGAGGTGGCTACAATCCACCTTCTGCACATGGACCCCAGGAAATCCCTCCTCAGTCAGCTCTCAGCTGGGGCATGGCTCAGAACTTTCAGGGTCACGGCTTCACAGTGTTGTGCCCTGTGGCTGCCCAGACGCTGCCATGTTCTGCCTCCTCCATGTTCTGAGTGGTTCCACTGTGTCCTGGGGGAAAGGCCTCCATGGCTATGGTTATACCAGCCAGATATTCTGCTGGACTGTGGGCTGTGAACAGCAGAACCCAAGTCTGAGCATACGGATGAGGAACAGGACTCGCACTTCTGACCCCAGGGCTGCACTCACCACAGGTCACAATCTTACCGCTGATGTACCTGCCTGCTGAGCCAGAGCTGTGTTCAGCGGAAAACACCAGAAAACCCCAATGTCTCCTGAACAATCACCCTCTCAGCTAGGACCAGACAAGGCAGTCAAGGAGGTGAGAGCTGGTGGTCTTCAGTTAGGATTTGATAAGGATACTGATGGTGACGTTTGTTTAGAGAGGGTGTGCTCATTTACATGTTGAGAAAGGAAGTTCCCTCTAGCAATGGTCAGCTCTGGTAATACGTCCAAGGGAGGTTTTTATGATGCACCATTATTCTAGAATGTGATCACCATTCCCTTTAGAAATGTGCTCGAATTCACTCAGAAACTGGAATCAAAGCTAAGCCTTATGAGGACCCAGAAGTCCTCTGAATACCCATCTTGGTCCATCAGGTGCATTCTAAGAAAGAAACACCATGACTACATTATAATCTCCTCAAAATGACGCCTCAGGTCTCAGGCCCCCTCTCAGACTTCACTGCAAATATTACCACCCTGAGCCCTGAAGTGGCAGCACACAAACTGCCAAAAACTATTGCCAGGGACTTTGTCTAAGCATCACTGACAGCTGCACTAGCCTCATGAACGGCAGGCAGTGCTGACACTAGAACATACCAGGCAAGCTCCAGGACAAAGGCTTCAGGAAATGGTCAGGCCTCTGGGCTCCCCAGCACTCAGCCCACCTCCCTGGTCAGCAGCAGGAGCTGGCTCTACACACACTGCACGTACTATGTCTGCCTCTGCTTAGATGTGAATGAAAATCCCATAGCTCTCCCGGGGCCCCAACAGCCCACCTGCACTAGAATTACAAGCTTAACAGGCAGACTCATAAGTCCATGTCACTCAAGGTCAGCTGACAGATAGACTAGTAGACCCTACCATGCTGACAGAGAATCCATGAGGCCCATGTTCTCTGCAAAGACCAATCAGCACCCAGCACTCTCAAAGAATGCATCTGCAAGAGGAAGACAGGCAGGCACCACGAGACCATTGCTGACATTATGTTCACTCACATGTGAATCCCTGATAAACAGAACATCAATAAGCTGAACCATCTATAATTTACAAACCCCTTCAGACCCTTTCATTGCGCTTGGTGATTCCATACAAGCCAAAATCAAGCTCTCTTGCCTCTCAGTCTCTTCCACCCCTACTTCCACAGACCCAGGATGCTGTCCCCACCCAAATCAACCCACTCTCCTAACTGTTGCTCGCTGAATCTAAAGCACACCTCTGATTCCCTTAGTTCCCTGCTTACCAAGTTCCAATGGCTCTTGCAGGGCCATCCCCCACCCAGCCTCCTAGTGCTACTTTTTGTTTGCAGACACCTGCCTCTAGCTCTAGACATGACTTCTAGTAGGCTGGCCCCACTCCTGTACTCCAGTAGTGGCCCACCCTAACCAGAGTGCCTACCTGACACCTGACTGGTTCAGGGATGGGCTGGTGACCTAAGTTTGAGCAACAGTATCCCTGGGGCCTTTGCTAGAGCTTTCAGAACAGAAACCCTCAGTTGTGCTGAGACTAGGGACATCAGAGACCAGATAAGCTGGAGCATCTGGTGGTTATCTTTGTCACAGATGGGGAGGGCATTTCTGAGAGTGAAGCCAAATGAGAGGAAAAGAGAGGCAAGACACACAGAGGAAGCAAGAAAGAAAAAAAGCAAGAGCCTGAAAGATAAAGCCTCACCGGGACATATCCTTGGATCATCCTGTCTTGAAGTTTCAAAAAAAAGTCCTTTTCTTTGCTTAAACCAGTTTAACTTGGATTTTTGTCACTTAGAACTAAAATAGTCCTGATTAAAGAACAAGACAGGGATGCCCCCTGTCACCACTGCCATTCAATATAGTACTGGAAGTTCTAGCCAGAGCAAACAGGCAAGAGAAAGAAATAGAAGGCATCCAAATTGGGAGAGAAGAAGTCAAACTGTCACTATTTGCAGATGACATGATCCTTTATATAGAAAATTCCAAAGTCTACACTAGAAAACTATTAGAAACAATAAACAAATACAGTAAAGTCAAAGGATACAAAATCAACATACAAAAATCAATTGCATTTCTATATACAAGCCATGAAGCTTCAGAAAAAGAAATGAGAACATCAATATCTTTTGCAATCACAACAAAAAGTATGAAATACCTGGGAATTAACATAATGTAACAGACTTACACACGGAAAACTATAAGACACTTCTGTAAGAAATTGAAGAGGACACAAAGAAATGGAAAGATATTCCATGTTCATGGATAGGAAGACTTAACATTGTTAAAGTGGCCATATTACCCAAAGCAATATACAGATTTAATGCAATTCCCATCAAAATCCCACAAACATACTTTCACGAAATAGACAAAAATGTTATCAGATTTGTATGGAACCACAAAAGACCTCAAATCGCCAAAGCAACACTACATAAAAAGAATAAAGTACCATGCTCCCCTATTTCAATTTAAACTACAAAACATCAATAATCAAAACAACTTGGTACTGGCAGAAAAACAGACACACAGACCAATGGAAAAGAACAGAAAACCCAGAAATAAATCCACAAATATATGAACAAATAATTTTTGATAAAGGAGCAAAAAACTATGCAATGAGGAAAAGAAAGCCTCTTCAGTACATGGTGCTGGGAAAACTGGAGAAACATATGCAAAAGTATGAATCTGAGATGTGAAGTCTCACCATATACTAAAATTAATTTGAAATGGATTAAAGACTTCCACATAAGACCCGAAACAATAAACTGTATAGGAGAAGACATAGGTACTAAACTTATAGACCTCAGGCTCAGGAAAGACTTCATGAACCTGTCCTCAAAGGCAAGGGAAGTAAAAGCAAAAATAAATGAATGAGACCGCATCAAACTAAAAAGCTTCTGCACAGTAAAAGAAACCATCAACAAGGCAAAGAGACAACCAACCAAATGGGAGAAAATATTTGCAAACAACACATCTGTTAAGGGTCTAATATCTAAAATACATAAAGAACTAGTATGACTCAACAACAACAAGAAAAACCAACCCAATTAAAAAGTGGCCAGAGGACCTGAACAGATAGTTCTCCCATGAAGAAATACAAATACCCAACAGACATGAAAAAAAAACCTCAACCTCATTAGCTATCAGGGAAATGCAAATCAAACCCACAATGAGATACCACCTCACACCTGTGAGAATGGCTGTTATCAACAAGACAAGGAATAACAAGTGCTGGAGAGGATGTGGAGAGAAAGGAACTCTCACACACTGCTGGTGGGAGTGTAAACTGGTACAACCACTGTGGAAGGCAGTGTGGAGGTCCCTCAGAAAATTGGGAATGGAGCTACCATGTGACCCAGCAATCCCCCTTCTCGGGATCTACCCAAAGAACTTGAAAACCTTTGTCCGCAAAGACTTATGTACCCCAATGTTCATCGCAGCGCTGTTCACAGTGGCCAAAACATGGAAACAACCAAAGTGCCCTGCGACAGATGACTGGATAAAGAAGCTGTGGTACATATACACAATGGAATATTACTCAGCTATAAGAAAAGATGAAATATTGCCATTTACAATAAAATGGATGGATCTGGAGATCATCATGCTTAGCGAAATAAGCCAGACAGAAAAACAAAGAACTGTATGACTTCACTCATATGCTGAATATAAAACTGAAGGCAACAAGGAGAAAAAATACTCGTGGACACAGTCAATATGGTTTACTGGTTACCTGGGGGCAAGGGGTGGGAGAAGAGGGAGTGGGGGTCAAGTACATGGTGATGGAAGAACTGACTCTGGGTGGGGAACACATAACACAACATGTAGACGATGCGCTGTAGGATTGTGCACCTGGAACCTATGTGATTCTTATTAACCAACATCACCCCAATAAGTTTAACAATAAAAAAATTGAATTAGAATAGAATAGTCCTGATAAAGGTCGTGGAGTCTCATAAAGGTCATGGAGTCTCAGCCATTCTGCTCCCAGTGGCTCAGAGCCTACCAGGAGTGTGGCCTCTCTGGGCCATGTGCACAAGGCCCAGAAATAAGCCAGAAAAAAGGACAGGTGGTGGAAGGGTGGGAAATGGAGCAGAGAAGTCTCAAGAGCAACAGCCCACATGGTAAGTCAGCGTAGAGGAAGATAAGAACCTAGGTGCCCACTGCCAGACTCCACAGACTCTAAACCCCCAGCCAGCTCAATGCTTGGCCCAGAGACAGCATCAGAAGCTGGAGGAAAGGGAGCTGAGGAGATCGAGGACAGCAGAAAGGAGGCAGAGAAGAGGCAGGCTGAGCCAGGACCATGCCCCGCAGGCAGCCCCAGCTCGCCTCGCAGTAGCCTTCTCAGCACTGGCCCTACCTCAGTCCAGGGACACAGGACAAGACTCCCACCCATCCTTCAGGCCTCGGCATAGGCCTTCATCATCCAGGAAGCCCTTCTGACACTCCCTCTTGGTTCAGGGACTGCCTTACTCCCACCCCCATGTTTATCTCAGCTAGCACAAGGATCAACACAGAGTTGTTTCTGTTTCTATGTCCATCACCCCACCAGACAGACAGCTCTGTGGGAATGAAGACCACACATAGCTAATCCCAAAATTTGGAGCAAAGTGCTATTCAATAAATGCTAGCACTGCACCCCAGGCCCACAACACACAGACACGGCACAGGCCAAAGCCCTGTGGGCAAGGGCAGGTGGCAGCAATCCAACACACAGCCCTTGATGGAGGGTTAGTGTCCGTTAGTGACAGAAAACCAAAAGCTGTGACCCCCACAGGTCCCCACAAGTAAGACTCAAACCTAGGCTATAGCCTCCTTCTCTCCTTCACTATCATCATCATCTAGAGTCTGGGGCTGACAGCCCTGGAGCCTGGGGCAGAGACGGAGGCTGTGGGCTGCATCCTGTGGGGGAACCCCCCCCCCACTGATGTCCCTCCCTCCCTGACAGGCCCACCAGAAGCAGAGGCTGCAAGTTGTCCAAGGAAGGAGGCTGGCCCCCAGCATAGACTCAGGGGTCTCACATACTCACGTGCACTCCCACTCCAATTACAAACTCCATTACAAGACTGATTGCAGCCATGAAGCACAAGGTGACAAAGTGACAAGGAAAATGAATCCCTGTGTCTTCCTGCAGCCTCACGCCCCAGGGAAGTGTCGTGGTACCAGGAAGGAAGGCTCAGTTCTCAGGAAGGCAGAGCCTACTGCATTTGCTGCTAAGTCCATGTTGAGGGCTCTGGGATAAGTGTCAGCTGCAGGCACCTCCTCTGGGCCTCAAGAGCAAACAGAGATCTGCACCGCTGGGGCTACGAGGAAGCTTACCTGTACCCAGAGCCATCCCTTCCCCAGTCCCTCCTACCTCTCCTCAGGGCAGAAGGTGTTTGTGTGTGAGCTTGAGTGTGGGTATGTGAGTGTTAATGTATGCATGAAAGAGAGCGTATATGGGTGTATGAGTGTGTGTGTGTGTGTGTGTGTGTGTGTGTATGGGTATGAGTTTGAATGTGAGTGTATGTGTTAAGAGATGGATGGGAGCAGAGGAAAGGACACAGTGAAAGGGAACAGACAGGCCTGAGAAATCACAGGCCTAAGCACCAGGGACCCACAGCACACTCCTTGCTGCAGACCCAGACCTCTAGTCTCCTTCCATCCCTCACACCATGCCCAGCCCAGAACTGTGCCCCACAGTTTTGTGGGAAGGTCTCAGGAAGCCCAGGGTCTCTGAGAGCCCTGGCCTTTTCCACAGATGTGCAGTCACTCCTCCCTTCTCTCTGGACCCCCTTCAGGGTTGCCCCATGGCCTCCGGGGGGTGGGAGAGGAGGTAGAAGGCAGGGAGAAGGAGATCTCCCCATGTCCTGCCCCAGTCCCCAAGGGTTGCCCCTGAGGCCCTATTGCCCTGGCCCCCACAGCTCTTCCCACTAGTTTGCTCACAAAGCCCCATGGAGCTACTCACTGCCAACAAATGCCTTGGGAATCAGGGTGGGCATAAAAGAAGAGCCACTTGATGTGTTGACTTGCTCAGCCAAACAGAGCCAGTTACATGTTAAAGATATTTTTCTTTTAGTGTTGTTCTTCTACATATTACATTTCAAACAAGAACCCCAAACCAATGCTCAGAGCAAACCCTTCTGTGCTCTTCACAATGCAAGCCGTTGTCTGCAGGCCCTGGGTGCAGGGCTGCAGCCCCATCGGGAATGAGAGAGCAGGTATTAACCAGCACCCGCATCAAGCTTATAGCATGAAGACACTGGCCTGGGGGGAGTGCCATCACCAACCACAGGGAGGAGACATAAAGGTGCAAGTGGAGTGAAATGCCTTCATTCATTCACCATTCATTCATTCACAAAGGTCACTGGCACTCACTCTGGTCCAGGCACTTGCTGTGGTCAGCTCACTCTGGACAAAGGTCTCAGACTTCTAGGAGCTCACACTCTAGCTGAGGCAACTCTAGCTGAAACTGCCTAAGCATGCTACAGAGCGTATTAGTTGGTGATCACCATTGAGGATAAAACAATCCAGGAGGGGATCTCAAGAGCCAAGGGTGGGGTAGGGGAATAGAGGAGTATTGAAAGGAGCTAGGGAACCCCCATTGAGGAGACACTTAAGCAAAAGCCCCAGAGGTAAGGGAGGGAGCCTGTGGAGCTCTGGAAGGGCATGTGGGGCAGAGGCCCTCAGCAGCGGTGAGGGCAGCATGGAGCAGCACAGTGACTGAAGGCAGTGCTGGATCAGGGCAGAGAGGTCGGGCTGTGCAGGGCCGGGCACCACCACCACCATGTTAGCTTTTGCCATGTGAAATAGGAAGCCACTGGGGGTTTTGATCAGAGAAATGGTGTCACCTGAGTTGTTTTTATCCACACTCTGGCTGCTGGGTCAAGAACAGACTGAAGGGGTATAGACAGCAGTAGGGAGTCATTCCAACACACCAGGTGAGAGCCGGTCATGGCTTGGACCAGAGCAGCAGCTGTGGGTATGGTAAGTGGGATGAGCTGGGAGAATAGGATGCTGGGACAGGGGAAAGGAGGAGAGTGAGGGGGACCCCACCGTGCTAGGCCTGAGTACCTGGAATGACGATGATGGGTAGATGAAGAAAACTCAGGGAGCCCACTTAGGCTGGAGAACCAAACTATGCTGGAGACGTCTTCTCAGACATCCAAGTGGACAACCTGGTGATACAAATGGACAAACAAGTCTGGAGTTGAGGACAGAGGCTAGCTGAAGCACGAATTCGGTGTGTGGAGTCATTGGTGTGTCCATGGTACTTAAAGGTAAGAGAAGCACTCAAATCACCAAGGAAGGGAGTATAACTGGAGAAGAGAAGATGTTCAAAGTCTGAGTCATGGGACATGGCAATGTGTAGAGGTCAGGGAGATGAGATGGACCCAGCAACAGAACCATGAATGCCAGGTGAAAAGCTGGGAGAATAGAGCTTGCTGCCCATCCCCAGCCCAGTGTCAGGTGTTGCAAATGCTGCTGAGGAGTTAGGCAAGAGGAGACCAGAAGTGGCTGGATCACTGGATGGAGCGACATGGAAGTTTTTAGGACACTGAGAAGAGCAGTTCTGATGCAGCATCACTGCGACAGCACACACCTGATTGCAGTGGATTCAGGAGCGAATGGAGGGCAAGTCCTCAGAGACAGAATACAGATCATGCTGTAGAGGAGAGTGGGAAATGGGGTGGTAATGGAGAGGGAGTGGGGCCAGGAAAGGGGCTCCCTGGGCAGGAGATAGCACAGCCCACTTGGAAGGTGATGGGAATGATCAACAGAGAAAAATTCTCAATGGAGGAGAGAAGAGAGACGTGCTGGAGCAGTGGCCTTGAGTGAGCAAGAGGGGACAGAAACCAGTGCCCAAGGAGAGGGCCTGGGCAGGTGGGGGTGTGGGCAGGTCAGGAGTGATCCAGAGCAGTGGCTGGTGCACAGACTGAGGTGGTGGTGAGCAGGGAAAATTCCTCTTTTGGCTTCTTTTCTTAATGACGCACAAGGGAAGCCAGTCTCTACTAGTGGGGGTGGGAGGCACAGATGAGAGAAGGTGTCAGATATCTGAAAAGAGAGGAGATCAGAGGAAATGGGGGAGTGAATGGACTAGAGAAATGCAATATGATGGAGCCAGCATGAGTGTTTCCCGAGGCGGGCACCGTGGATTTACGTGAAGCTGTCAGCATGGATGTTCACTTTTCTCCACCAGGAGCAGCAGCTTGGGGGTTTGCCCAGTGACACTGTAGGAAATAAGTGAGTTTGCCTTGTTCACCTGCATCTCCCACACCTATCAGTGTTCTCTAAGCACTCCACAAACCTGTAGGAGGAGGAATGAGGAAGGGAGACATCCCAACAAGACGTGCACGGTGGCCATCTGGCACCAAAGCCAAAGAGCTCTGCAAAGTACCCTGTACATCTAGACTATAGCAGGCAGTTTCCACCATTTGATTCCTCCTGCAGGTGGTGCTTCTGATGCCTCACTTGTTCAGTTTCAGGGAGGTTCATGGAGCTGGGATCAGCCTTGCCCTGGCTAGCCCTGCTGGCAACCAAGGCAGACTTCCATAATGCTTGCTGCACCAGCCCCAGGGATATCACAGCACCTTCACAGCATGGCCAGTGCCACAGCCAGTCTCCCATGCCCCCATATGCTCATCAGGATGTCTGAGAACCAACGTGCAGCCCCCATGGCTCGTCATTCAATGGGGTCATCAACAAAACTCTGCAGCAAGAAGGGCAGGTGCGTATGATAAACGGTAAGGGAAGCCACGGGATGCCAGACGGATCACCACTGCGGTTACAGCTGTGCACAATGTCTGTTTGAGGATGAGTTCTAGAAAGGTCCACAGAAAAATTAAACCATTTTCTTGTTAAAATGGTGAGATTGTGGTTACTCCCTTGCTTTCCTTTTGAATTCTGCAATCATTGTTGCCATCTCGATTATACAATATATAAAAGTACAGGGTCCGGCAGAAGTAACGCTCTTTTTTATGAGCTGGTAATCTACACCAAATCTTTTATTACAAAATCATACCTAAGCATGTAATTCTGTAACAGAACAATATTTTAACTACTTAAAAAGGGGCATTACTTCTGCTGGATGCAGTATAATTTTTAAAAATTATTTTACTATAGTATTCTAACCAAGCATAAATACAAAATAAAGTAAAACAGGAAATTTCTTTCACATTGGCAACAGAGCATGACTACTTAGGAATACACTTACCTGGAGATATACATGACCTAGTAAAGAAAACTACCAACTTTATTGGGAGTTTTAAATAGAGAAAATAACTATTCCCATATGGGAGGACTATGTTATAAAAATGACAATTTTCCTAAAAGTCAATTATAAATTTAATTCAACCCTAATTAAAATCTCAAAAGAATTTCTCCAAAGAATTAAATAAAATTATTCTAAATTCATTTTGAAAATAGATGAGAATATTAAATAAAATTCTGTAAAGGATAATAATGAGAGGAAACTAGATAAAGAAATATATTATAAAACTAATAATTATAGTACTATAGAATTGGCACAAAAATAGATATATGAATCTGAATTTTAAAATCCATAAATGGACTTAATTGCACATAAGAACTTAATGTATTTCAAGGTAGGCCTCACCAACAATGTAGGAAGGAATTCTTGATGGATAAATTGTGCTGAGATAACTGATAATTTTGAGGAAAAGTAATTAATTTAGAAACACACTTTTTCTCACACAACAAAAATAAACCCTGGCAAGATTAAAAAATCAAATAGAAAAGTCAAAGGAAAGAAAAACAGCAGGCATACTTTATCTGTTCTTTTGAGGGAGTGCTAACTTTTCAGGTTTTATACTGATAAAAGGAAGTACAAACGAAAAGATAACAGACTCAACAATAAAAAAGTGCAAAAGCTTGAAGAAAAGAAACAAGATAACTAAAATAAAAATAGTGTGGGGAAAAGTATTTGCGGCAGTATGTCTGGCAGAGTGTTGATAATGATAACTCTATAACATAAAGAGTACTCTCAAATCATGCAAATTTCTAGATGCCAACAGGTGAGTGAACGCAACAGACAATCCACATGTGATGATCTATCCTTAGTAACAACAAACACATAAAGAGAAAGGCTCCGTCTCTGTGGTAACTAAATGGGAAGTCATTTCACATCTACTAAAACAGCAACAAAGAAAAACAAAGGTTTGTAATTGCAATGCCAAATTCTTGTTGAGTTATAGTAAAAATTGATCTTCTCACACTGCTCTTGGAGACATGCTCCTTTTAAAAATAATTTGGCATTACTGTTGCAAGTTTTGTGAAGGCCCGCAGTATTTGGTCCAATAATCTCAATTTTTCTGAGAAAATAATTCATTAGAAGGAAAAGCCTACTTCAAAAAGATGTTCAACATTACATGATTTAAATACCCAGAAACAAAAAAAAAAATCTAAACCTCTAACAGAAAAAGGATGTTTAAATAAATTTAAACACATCAATTTAGTACGCCTCAAACTTATACAAACACTGTGATGTTTATTAATTATTCCTCCATAAAACTGGAGGTAAAAAAAAGAAAATTACATGAAGTAACAAAAAAAGAACATCAACTTAATGGCTAATTTATGCAGCTATTGAAATGATAATTACGACAGCTGTAGGTATAGTGAAAAATGTTTACAGTATAATAAAGAAAGCTGTGACCAAAACTGTAGTTGTGCTGTGATTAAAAATATGCCTATGGACGAGGACAGTAAGGAAACATAAAAAACAAAAATAGAACCACGAGGTTTGGCTCTATTATTTCCACTCCAATGTCATAGCATTTTTGTGTATGAAATAAAAACTTGGACAACAGGATCTCTTCAGCTATTCAGTCAGCCTCACTTGTCTCTGAACTGCAAAAATCATGTGCTGGGGCTGAGGGCTCATGGTATCCACTGGCCATTCCTGGTCAGGCCCTGGGGTCCACCCAGGCCTGGCCTGCCCAAGCTCTGTTGGGGCCCCAGACCTCTGCCCTGTTTCTTCTAGATGCCTGAACCACCCTTCCCATCTCCTGGAAAACTCCCCATCTTTCAGGACTCATCCGTGGGCTTAATGTGCTCCAGGAAGATTCCTCACTCCCTCCCTGTACCACGCACAAAGTCCACCACTGCAGCACCTATAACTCCTGGACACAGAGTTGCCCCATGTCTGTGACCTCCTGCCTTACCCGAGGGCTCCTTAAGGGCAGTGAGTGGGCCTTTGGAAGCCAGCACTGCATTCTGGCCAGGTACAGAATGGATGTCAGTAAGAGGTTACTCATCTTTCACACATCATTGGCCTCTGACTTTATGCCAAACCCTGAGGGACATGTGGAAAAGTACACAGGAAGAGGGGACAGCATCTCCACCTCCTAGAGGCTCAAGCATTAGCTGGGAAGGAAAGGTAGCTCGAATTTACGAGGCACCATGGAGTAGTTGCCATGCTTCATCCCAGTCCATCCTCGTCCAAACCTGTAAGGGGGAACTTGCATCGCCCCCACTTTACACATGGCCTGCCCAGCTCAGGGAAGGAAGTACACCGCCAGGAGGTGAACACAGCCTGTTGACCCAAAGCTCGTGCTTCTGCCCTACAACCTCACTCTGCCTGTCTGTCCCACGGGGGGACCTGAGGGGCAGAACCTGGCTTCCCACATGAGCAATAAGAACTTAATAGCACGCTGCTAATGTGGGTGGTGAGGGCTCAGCAGAAAACCAGCTGAACATCCAGGGGTTGTCCCTGTTCCCCAGGACGTTGTTTTCAGCTCATCAGCTATCATGTGTTAGTGTACTTTATGTGTGGTCCAAGACAATTTTTCTACTTCCAATGTGACCCAGGGAAGCCAAAAGGTTATACATCCCTGTGGCCTTAATCCTATAAGGCCTGTTTTCCTTATAGGATGAGAAGCCTTGTGAAAATAGAGGCAGAGACAGAAAGGATGCATCTACAGGCCTCAGAATGCAAAGGACCACTGGGAACCATCAGGAGCTAGAGGAAGCAAGGAAGAACCCTCCCCTAGAGCCTGCAGAGGGAGCATGGCCCTGCTGTCACCTTGATTTAAGACCTGTAGGCTCCAAAAGTGTGAGAAGAATGAATTTCCGTTGTCTGAAGCCACCCAGATTTTAGTAATATGATTCCTAGGTGACTCAAATAGGACACTGGGCCCAGTCTACCTGGAAAACAGCCTTTCTTTATATGAAGTTTCCTGGAGGTTCCAACCTCTGGCTTGGTGCCGCCCTTGGGACCACACAGATCAGCCTCTTCAAGGTCCCACCAGAGCCATCAAACACTTACAAAAGAAGTTGTAGTAACTTTGCAGCAGAAAGGCACAGCCTCTGAGGCTCTGGGACTCAAAGCAAAGCATCTGTCTTGTCTCCAGTGGAGGCAGTGAGTCACCACCCCGCACCTAGAAAATGGGCTTAGAGTCCACATAGGGCCCAAGGAGCCTGGCTCAGGAGGAAAAGATGGGAGATGACAGAACCACAGTGTCGGAAGGCGGCAAGAATGAGTAGGAGCTTGGGAAGCAGGAAGACTAAGTTCAAATTCACTCCCACCATTACCAGCTGGGTGCTCTTAGAGAAGGTGCTAAAACTGAGCAATCATGTGAGAGTGGGGAGCCATTGCACCCCATCTCCCCTCTAACGCTAGTCCACTCCATGAAGCTAAAACATAGGCAAGCCCTCCAAAGGAGGCAGAGGGAATAAATCCTTATTTGAAAAATGAAGTAAATCCCCCACAGGAGCAAAAAAGAGACAGCTGGGCTGGCTCACCATGGGGACCAAGCCTCAGGACACAGATAAGCTCAGAGGTATGCAGGCCTACAATCCAGGGGCTGTGATGCCCCAGCCAGTTTGGCCTTGCCACCGGGGCCCTGGTTGACTCGGCTCAGGGCATCTCATCGGCTTTCTGCTTCAGGATGCACTGAAGAAAAACCCAGAACCAATCAGGCCCATCTATCTAGCTCTGCCACGGACACCCTTCATTTCTGTTCATTTTCCTTCCTGTTGTGCTAATGGTGTGTGGCTAAGAAAGATATAAAATTATACAGTATATGTTTTCCCCTGAGCCTGCGCACATGTGCTTTTCCCTCCAGCTTTGCCGACTCTTTAAAGAGGGGAGCAGGCATAAATCTCACCCAGATTCAGACCTGTTTCTCAAGGGGCCCACTGGTGCAGCATATGGACCTTCAGACACATAGTACCATTCCAACCCGCAGGGGCAGCAGGGACCACAGGTCCTTGAAGGAGAGAGCCTGTATACCAACCTCTTGACTCATCTTGCCTTTGCACAGTGTTTGCCTAAACCATTGGCATCACTGAGCCCAGGGGTTCACAAACATCACTGATAACCAATCCCAGGATCCCTTCCTATGCTCACCCTCTAAGGCCTAAGGACTATTAAAGTGAGCAGCTGTTCAAGCCTTTGGATAACAGTTACTCTGATTCAACAGAGTAAACGCATTCTGCTGTCTTAGGACACTCTACCTGAAGGAGCCTCTTAAGCCATTGAGGCTGTACTCACTCCCCCAAAACTGGGTTTCAGACATGGGGCATGGTTCACCACCTCTCTCATGAGTCAATCATCCTGACTGGCCCTGAATCCACTTCCCCACCACCCTGGCTCCTGGCCCAGCCTTGCTCTGCACAGCTCCGTATCTCTGACCTTTGGCTTCTCTCCTCACGCTGGCATAAGGTGTGGGCCATACCCAGCCAGGACCCCTGCACATGGATCCTGAACACAAACAGCAGTGCCTGTGACCAAGTTTCTGGAACTCAGTCCACAGGCACAAACATGCCTCCTTGGGAGACTAATCAGCAGCAAAATGCAATGGTCTTCGCCCTTCAATAGCACTTCTGTGGGTGAGGAGATAATGACAGATAGATAAACCAGGGACAGCGCTGATGTCCCTTGAGGGTTTAAGAATCACCCTGGGTGTCTTTTGTGAGTGAAAACTTCCAAATCCTCTTTGAGAATCTGAAGCAGCTAGTGAATCCTTTCCTTGCCACCCCAAATATGTATTCTCCCATCTAACAGCACCTGCTACAACTCCAAGCAGTCCAGGACCTTTGATACCCAACCATAAATCCCAATGAATGATGTTTTTCTGTGCCTCTTGCTATGATGCAATCGTGAGCACACAGTACCCCAATGATGTATTTTTGCTACAAATGCCTTACCTGGATCACAATCACCTCCAGACCTAACCTCCAGTTTACACATGACGGGAGATGAACAAGTTAAATGACACCATGAGGAAAGCAACCAGCTAGATCCAGCAGAGGAAACATTCTACAGGGCAAATAGCCCATGCTCTACAACAAGTCGATGTCACAGGAAAGAAATTAGGGGACTGTTCTAGGCACTTGCTACTCAAAGTGTATTCCAAGGACTACCACCAGCAGCATCCCTTAAGAGTATGCTAGAAATGCAGATTCTCAGGCCCCTCTCCAGCCCTCCAAATCAGAATCTGCATTTTAGCAAGAACTCCAGGTAAACTGCATGCACACACGGAAGTCTGACAAGCCCTCTCCTAAAGAGTAGAGACTTATGAGAAATAACAATCGATGGCAATATACAGTCCTTGATTGAATCCTGACTTGAGGAGTCACTAGGGAAATTTCAATATGGGTTGTTAGATTATAGTAGGAAATTATTATTATTATTCTGCTATAATGTATTCTGACTCTGTAGGACAATGTCTTTACATTTTGAGAGATATATACTTAATTATTTAGGAGTGAAATGTTGTGATGTCTATAATTTAAAGTATTTCCAAAAATAAATGAATGAAGCAGATATGTAGCAAAATGTTAACTATTAAATCTAGGTGATAGAAATGTGGGTGTCCATTATACTCTTCTACAACTTCTTTGCATGTACAAAAAAAATGTATAATACAAATTAGAAATAAAAGGGAAGAATCTTTCACTTCCTTAAAGAGATGTTCTAAACAAAAAGTAGAGTCAGCTCAGATGATTTCTCCACTTGGAAGGATTAGGCTCAGAAGGTAGATAATGAATGGGGGATGGATGGCAAGAGGCAAGCACGGGTTTCTTGAGCACCTACTACCTACTAAGTATGAGAGTAGCTGATATTTGTTTCCTCATTTATTGTCACATCACTTTAGAGGTAGGCCTTATTAGCCCTATTTTATAAATAATGTAAGGAAACTGAGCTGCCTAATGGAAACCATAGTACCCCACATCACACAGATTTTAAGGGCTGGGGTCAGGATTTTGTCGAACAACCCCAGTCCTCTCCCACCCACCAGCGGCCCCCATGGTTCTGCAGGGAGCTATTTGAGAAGCCTCACTTGAACTCTCTCTTAGTGCGCCCGATGTTGGCCAGAGAGGGGGTTGGGCCCATGCCGGTGCCTTTCTGGACACCACACCCCGCTCCCAAGAACTGCCTCTGCAAGTTATCTCCAGCCTAACTGACCTCACGGCTGCAAATCTTCCAAGAAATCTTCCCTTTTTAGTCTCAGATCATTACTTTTTATTATAGTGCCCTTTCCCATCTCCAATATTTTCTCCCCTTCCAGTGGGATGCTTGCACAGGGCACCCACTGGTGGTGCCTTGGGAAGCTACAATGTTAAATGATCTCAACCACTCTTCCCCAGCAGGCTGTTAGAGCCCCAGACCCTGGTAGTGAGCCTCTCTGCTCTTACCTGGCTTAAAGGAGGTGTCAAGCAGGTCCTGAAGTCCCAGTCCCTAATGCATCCCACTGCACTTCTCTGTCCCACCTACATGTTCTGTGTCCTCAGTAACCTGCTTCAAAATGCCCTCTACTCATTGGCATACCACATGCTCTTTCCTGGGAAACCTAGAAGCTACATGTTCAAGGTGTACCAAGACAAACAGAAGGCATGAGTAGGGACCTGGCTTTGGGGGTCAGCTGTCTGTCAAACACTATTCTCAATGCTTCTATAAAATGTATGTTTTTAGATGTGATTAACATTTAAATCTCTAAACTTTGAGTAAAGCAGATTATCCTCCATAATGTGGGTGGACCTCATCTAATCAGGTGAACACCTTAACAGAAAAGATGAGGGCCCCCAAAGGAGAAGCATTCTGCCCCCCACACTGCATTCAGACTCAAGACTGCAAAGTCAACCTACCCTGGGTCTCTAGCCTGCTGGTCTGCTCTGCAGATTTTGGATTTGCCAGTACCCACAATCACATAAGCTAATTCCTTTAAATAAATCCCTCTCCCCTCTCCCCTCTCCTCTTCTCTTCCCTCCATCTCTCTCTGTCTCTATGTCTCTCTCTCTGTAGGTGGATGAATGGGGAAGGAGAGAGAGAAATAAGCATGGCTACTGGTTCTATTTATTTGGAGAAACCTGACAAATACATCATCTCCTGGGAGAAGTCCTCCCTCAAGATCCTGTCACTGGTCAGGACACGGGGCTGCTGAGAGGTAAGCAGAGCAGCAGAGTCTCTGCCTGCCCTGATGTGTGTCCCATAAACCTTTCTTTATTTCTCTTAAAGTGACTGGAAGTGACATGGCTAAGGATTGATCTGGGCTTTAGGATTGTGTAAAACCTAAAAGAAAGAGCTATTAGTTTGTAACCATGTGATTCTCAGACCTCATTCCCACCTCTCCTTTCCTCCTTCCCTAGGAAGCAAGAGAACATCTAATACCTAGATGGGAAGCCCTAAAAGCTGTGGGGGCAGGGCAGGCAGAGAAGGGTGCACAGCTGGGAGAACCTCTGCTTGCACAGAGAGGCTCCTCAGTTCAGCCTTCCTGTGCAGAGAAAAGGGGATGGGGGTCTTTATTAGCCCCAGGCATCAGCTTTCAGAAACAATGGGAATTGGGAAGTCCAGGGAGGTCCATCCCCAGGGCCAGACTGCTCTGGCTCCCTCTAAGAATTTCAGAAGGAGGGTCACACAATGTCTTGGATCCTCTGAGAAGGGAGGGCTGAGAATTCCACTGCGCACTTTCTAGACATTTTCTCAATTTTGCAATTCTATAAGGAGGGCAACACTGTCCCCATTTATAGTGGAGGAATCTGAGGCTAGGAGTTGTCACAAGCCTTCCTTCCAAAGACCCTGCAACAACATAGTAGGAAACCAGGTTTACTAACAAGTATCTCTAGCTTCAAAATGCATGCTCCTGTGTTCCAGCCCAATTCCTCCCACCAACATCTGAGGGATAATCACTGCCCCAACATTCACCCTGACTACACTTAGAAATGCTCCTTCTGCAGGTGTCTCCCAGCCATGGGGAACACTAACATGTGAATGCAAAGAAGAAAAAATGCCTTCAGGGATCATCCCACCTAAACCCGTTAAGCAAATCTTTAGGCAATCAAACACGTTCTGAGCCATTTCTCCAAAACTAGAAAGAAAGAGTCCTCCCTCCTAGTTGGCCCAGCTTGGAGCTCCCTCCTACTAGAGCCCCAGGCCCCAGTTGGCCCCCTGCTCTGGCCCTGACTGTGAGTGTTAATGGGTCTTTGGGGCTTGTGTCTGGCTTTCTTGAGCTAAGGCCCATGGAGAAACCTGTTTGCTTGAGTAACCCTCCCAGTCCCCTTCCTCTCACTGATTTAAAATAGTTCCTAATCACATTTGCACTCCCTTATCTACTGCAAGGAGACTTCCAAATTGCAGGGAGAGACAGAGGAGCTATCAGAAAACTCCCAAGTATAAACTTGTGGTATCCTGAGATCAGAAACAGAAGAATCTCCAATATGAGAAGACCCTAGTGTCTGGCTCAATCCCCTTCATTCTTTCCCTCCCGCACTTGCCATGGATCTGGCTTTCAGAAGCTAACCGTCAAAGCCTTGAAGAAGAAAAAGAGAAACAATGAAGGGCAGGCAGAAAGGTGGTCCATTTCCCAGGCTAGAAAACAGGGGTGTCCCCTGAAACAGAGATCCAAGTCCTGGGGACAGACATACTGATATAAAGAGATGTAACAACTAAAAGTACCAGAGGACAGGGCACCCCATGACTCTCTGGACTAAGAAGTGCTTAGGGTGATGGTGCCATCCTGGCGCCGTCCTGGGTTCTAACATGCACTCCTCAAGTGTGCTTTGGCCAAAGCAGAGAGGGGAGGAACCACCATTCCTTCCGTGGTTCTCAGCCTTCCTAATGCCATGACCCTTTAATCCAGTTCCTCATGGTGTGGTGCCCCCCAACCATAAAAGAAACGTAATTAAAGCATAGTGATTAATCACAATATGTAATCATATATTGTGAAATATGTGTGTTTCCGATGGTCTTAGGTGACCCCTGTGAAAGGGTCATTCGACCCCCAAAGGGGTCGTGACCCACAGGTTGAGAACCGCTGCCTTAGAACCACACCTCACTGCCATTTGGAGTGAATTTTACTTTCCAAAGTTCAGGTACCAGGTCTTCCCTCACCTCCTGCCACTTGCCTCTTTTGACGACTGCTTTCCCCAAACACTTAACTTTCCAGCTGGACCCTTGCCCAAGAAGTGGCTTACCTTTATCTTCATGGACCTGTGAACTGAGCCTACCTCTGAAGTGGCTACCTGGATCTCTCCACCCCTAGACCTGAACTCTGACCCACCACACTTTGGGGTGAGGCCCCAACCCTAGGCAGCAGTCCCAGAGACACTACAGAATCTGTAGATAGTTGGTTCCAACAGGCTACTGCTCCTATATATTCTCACAGGTTGGGGAGTCTACGCCCAAATGCATTGGTACAACATGAATGCAAAATGCCCAGCCTCAGAGTGACCTTGTGTCATTGTTCACAAGTCACAAACTCTCCTATAGGGTGGTATTGATCAAAAGAAGAATATATTGGGTTCAATAGTAAATATATAAAATATACTTGTTAAAGGGATTCTAAAGATATCATTATTTGGTTAATTTATGTTTGGAAACAGTCTATACATTATGTTAGTAGAAAGATGATAGAGTAAATTAGTGGATTTAGAGGAACCTGTGTTAGAACTTAGGATTTATAAAGTCACAGGGGAGCTAAGGGCAGGAAGCTAAAGAGCATTAATTTTCTTGAGATCACAAGTGTCAAGAGTCCTAATCACAGCTGGATTTGACAAAGTGGAAAAGAGGGTCCAGCTGACATGAAAACCTGTAGGCTCCATGCTCAGTCACCCATAAAGGTGTGCCCTTCTTATAGTAATAGGTGATAATTAACAAAGCCATAGTGAAGGAAGTAACCAGCAATACTTGGTCCTGTAAGAAGCACCCTGGGGGTGTACTGGAGTATATGGAGGGCCTGAGCAGTGGACAAAGGGGGCATAAGGATAAGGGTCAGGTGATCCATGAAAGGAATCAACTTAGCCTGGTTTCTGGAGAGATCTGGGAATGATACCTGCCTGTTGTGTCTCCTATACACATGGTTTGAAACAGGGTTGAGAACTTGGGGTATCTGTCAGCACCCCAACCTCAAAGGAATCCTGGACTGGAGAGAACAGCATTTGTTGTCCTGGTGACTCTTATGAGGAGCTTGAGTTGCTAGCAGCATGGCCTCTGGCTTCCACGCCTACTGCCATTAAAGAATCCACCCAAGAAAAGCCTAGTAAGTGGAGTGGGGTCAATACCCTCCAATAGCTTTTTTCTGAAATGTATCTGAGCAATTTGCACTGAAGTTCCTCCCCCTCCAAAGCCCCACTGCTGAGAGACCCCATCCTCTCCAGAGTATCTTGGAAACCAGTGTCTCAATGAGCTCAGCCCCTGGAGCTCTGAACCCTGCCCGCCATCCCACCTGCTGTGACAGCACACACCCAGGACGAAGTCGACTCCACTCTGCCTCCCCAAGTCTAGGACAAAGCTAACTCCTATCTCCTCACCCCTGTCTTCTCAGAACTCACGGCCAGATCTGTTCAAGCCCACCACCACCCACTCAGGTTCAAACCGGCTGGCCTGAGGCCACCTGCCAGGGCCAGCAGCCTCAGCTCCCCCATCTGCACAGCTTGACATCCCTTCTCTTATCACAGGAGCCAGAAACCAAGTGCACAGAGCAGTCCCCCCACCTCATCCCACTTTTCCTGCTGGCTTTGCCCTGATGCAGAGCAATTTAAGGACAGCCCTCACACCCTCCTTCCCCCATTCCCAGAACCTTCTAAGCAGAGTCACAGCCACTAGTGGATTTTCACTGTAAGCAGGCCCAGGCTGCTGCCCCACAACTTTCCCCCCCGCCATTCCCTTCTCAACAGACCATACCCCAAGGGGCCGCTTGAGTCTCTTTATATACTTGGACTCCCCATCCCCATCCCCAGCGCTAGGGAGCAGAGTGGTAGGAACAGAGCTCCATCAGCTCTCAGCCTGTGCCTGACCCCTCCAATAAGCCTTGAGTTCCCACACTCCAATAACAGTGTGATTCACCAGCCTGCCAGTGCCCTTGTATGGGTCTCAAGTGTCTGAGTATTGGGGAGAGGGGGATTGATGGGCCCAGACTCCCCACTTTCTACTGTCCAGCTTGTGTTTTCTGCAAAGAGGCTGGAAATTGCACAAGAGATAGCTGATCCTACTCAGACCCAGCCAAACACACCTGCTACCCTTCTGTCATCTTGTACCACAAACTCCAGGTGCATGTCAGTCTGATGCAGCCTGAAATTTCCCCACATTTATTTCTAGAGCTTCCAAAAAGCCAGAGTCAGAGGAATTTACAACTTGGCCAGCTTTGCCAACACCGTGAAGCGGTCTGCACAGTAATAGCCTGTTATCTCTGAGCTCAGATCTCTCCATCCCAGACAGCAGAGGGTACAGGAAGGTGAGCATGATAGATTTCCAGCCAATCCATCCTGAAAGAGCCTCATGGGTCACGATGGAGGAGCAGGAATGTGAAGAGGGGGTGGAGGAGGGAGAGGGTTAGGCGGGACCGGCTGACGTTCTCTGAGCACCTCCTCTGTGCCAGCGAGGGAGCTAAAACATCATATATTACTATCTTGTTCAATTTCCCAAGAGCCTGTTAGGCAGATATTCCCTCTCTGCCAGTGAGGAAACCAATGCTCAGAGAGGTTATGAAATGTCCTAGAAATCACACACTCAATCAGTGCAAACTCTGACTCAGATGTGGACGACCATCCCCCACACACACACACTGTACCATACAGCTCCCATCAGGGAGTGGGAGAAAACCCCATGGCAGCTGGGAGATGCAGTCATGGTAGATGGGCTGGCTCCATAACACCCCATTATGTCATGCATAGGGTGTGACACACACGCAATAAAACTTCCCTTTGTGAAAACCTGAAGGTGTTATTGGTTCACACAGACACACATCCCACAAGCTAGGCAGGGCAAATACCTAGATCACACCTTTCTGACCCAACACCTAGAGAGGTGTCAGATGCATCCCAGCTCCTAACACCAGGCCACCAGAGTGAAGAAATGCACCATGATCCTTTGCTCTCTCTCCCTGTCCCACCATCCTTCCAACCTCAGCTCGGCATTCAGAAGCTAAATAAAACCCCACTGGCCACACCACTAGCTATTTTAATTGGCAGCCTTTGCAACATTTGGGTCTATAGTTCCAAGGGTCCCCATGACTCAGTCCAGGGTACCTGCCCACATTGAGAGAAGTGGGGAGCACAGCTTCTCCTCTGGGCTGGCCTCGGATTCCCAGACTTGTAATTTGTGCAAAGTGCCTCCTGGCTGAGGGCCACTGTGCAGCCTCTTTCTGCTGACAAGGGCACTTTTGTAAAGTTCAGGCTGCCTTGGCTACTGTTAAGTTAAACGTGGGTGAAAACAAAGCAAAGCTATATCCTTATGTTTCCAGGTGGTTTAGCTCCATGAAGCCCATATGACATTAGAATCATTTCACCTTCAAAAAAGGAATTCCCCCAACCTGAAAAAATGACTTTCCATGGTGGTGCTGAATATGAATGGAGGAAATGCACTTTGGTCCCCTACCCCACCCTAAATACACTGTCCCCCTCTCTGATGGAGCGGATGACGAGGGCACCCACTCATTGCCTCCCAAGGACCAGGTCCCCCCTCATTAGTCAGCAAATGCAAAGTGATCGCTTTCCTTCCCTTCCAGGCTGCTCCTCCAGAGAGGGGTTTTCGTCTGCCTCGAGCAGTGGGCTTGACCCTGCTTCCCCACAGACCATGGGGGAGGGCCCACCTGAGACCTCCGACCCCAGGGCCAGGCTCGGCCTGAGGGCAGTGCAGGGGGAAGACCTGGTGGCCTGGGCAGAGCTGACGTAAAACGATTTACATCTTGGCTCCATCACTTACTAGCCCTGCAGTGTGGCCAAGATGCTCCACCATTCTGGCCTCTATTTTCTCACTTGGAAGCCACCACTGGCCACATCTCACAAGGCAACTAAAGACACTAAGCCCTCTGCAAACAGTTCAGTGCTGCCAGAGCTGCCACCTGCCCCATCCCCACCAGAAGAGGTACTTCCCACCAAGACTGCGGTGGATAGTGTGCAGATTGTGCCCCTGCAGGAGGGGTGGGCAACCAAATCCCAGTGACGACATCAGCAGCCGCCTACCCACTTGGGTGTCACACTCGGAGACCTAAAGCAGCTCCATAAGACAAGAAACCAAGACAGAGGATGCTAAACTCCGGCTCTTTCCGTGGTACCATGAGGAGCTGTGGCAAAGGTCCAATAGGCTGAGCCACAGCAGTGCTACAGGGCTGAGAGAGGCACAGAGATGGGCCAGAACAGCCAGTCAGTGCCCCAGACGAGTAGGGTCCCAGGCCAGGGGCACATCCTGTAGAGGGGACAAGGGCTGAGGGGGAACAATGAGGGGAGGGCACCAGAACCTGGGGCTCGCCAGGCTCTCTTTAACTCCCCTGCTATTAATAATAGAAGAAATATACTGGCAACTTCCATTACCCAGCATTAATGATGGCCCAGGCACCATGCCAGGCTCACATCTTCTCAGGTGACCCTTACAACAACCCTGAGATGCTGACAGAGGAGGATACGGACGTTCTCAGAGGCTCCACAACTTGCACAAGTCACTCAGCTACTAGGTGGTGGGGCTGGAATTAGATCCCAGTCCGTGTGGCCTTGCCCGTCTCCTGAGCACATGAGCTGAGCCTAGGAATGTTTACGTAATGAACAGAGGACGCCCCAGGCCTCTGGGATCCTCTGCTCAGGTCCTCTGTCCCCGAGTCTTATAGCGTGTAGCACAAGAGCAGGAAGAGCCAGGGAGGTCTTCCCTCTAGAGTTGCAGTGAAGCATGACCTGGCACAGGATGCAATGATGTCCCAGGACTGGTGGTATCCTGGGTCTTGCCCACACAACCTCATTCGCCGAGGCCCCGCCAGTCCCTACCCTCACCCAGCCCAGGTTCCAAGTTCTGGAACCTCAAAGCCCAGAAAATTCATGGGACAAGGACAGGGACACCTTCTCCAGGCTGGGGAGCAGGTGAGAGCTGGGCTGTCCCCCAGCTGGGAAGGCCCGCTGCCCTGCATCCCTGCCCACAGACTTGCGTTCCTGGTGGCTGGCTCCCTGATGGACAGCCGAGCCTGCCAGCGCTTGTTGTTTCTGCTAAATTTGATGCTATTACAACAAAACCCCTGTATTTCTTGCAAACAACTTCCCCCCTTTGCAATCTCATAAATTAATTCCCTCCTTTTGAGCTGACTGGCTTACTGCTAATCTAACCACTAACCTATCACCATCCTGAAAAGTAAATGATCCATAAACACCCTCTCGCATCTCCAGTCTGATGCACTAAAATTACTTTTCTGTTTTTCCTGCTTCATCTTTCCTAGCTAAGACCAGCTCAGGTCCAGCTTCCCTTCCTCTCTCTCTCCTCCCAGGCTTCCTGCTCTTTCCTCCTGAAGCTCCACGCCCAGCCCCTTGAGCTCTTCCCCCGAAAGGTGGGACTGGCTGCTTCTGAGTCCGAAATGATGAGGGCCTGAAACCCACCATAAAATAAGCCATACACGAGCATGAATGTGACAGTTCCCAAGGCTGTCCCAGCCCTGATGTCAGAAGCTCCAAACAAGAGTGGGTGGCATGAAGGTGGCTCAGTTCCCTATGACCAGAGCTCCTCTCACCCCTTGGGCTCCTCCCTGTGTCTAGCAGCCATCTGCTCCCCCAAACTCCCAGGATGGGATCAGTTGTACCTAGAGGACCTGGGCTAGGAAGATTGCAGCAGAAACCCTGACCTGGCCCAGACACTGATGCAAGGAAGCTTCAGGGGTTCTGGGGATGTTTTCTGCCAGGCCTGGGAAATTGTGACAGGTGCCCTGTGGAAATGGTCAGCAGGCAGCAAGAGAAGCCTGCTGCTTGCCGGGAGAAGACTTTGAGGAGGCAGTCATTTCTCTGAAAGCAGCACCACTGTGGCTCTTGGGCCAACAGTTCCTCTCACAGGTAGCCAGTCGCCCAACCCTCCATGCTGAGCTGGAATATGGGACAGCCATTCCAGAGCCTGGCCCAGGCCCCCAAGGCCTCCTACACGAGCATCAGAAAGGCCATGTGGGGGGTGGAACCCAGAAAGAGAACCCAGGGCCCCATCACTGAGTCACCAAGTCCCTTGTATTCATCCATCCCACAGGGAGACCTCCCTGGGACCCAGCCTCTACATGCGCCTGCAGTCAGGATGCTGCACCCAATCTATCCCTCACAGGACTGACCTGCTGCCCCAGAGACACCGCTGATCTGACCCGGGGGTGACATCTCTGGCTCAGAGCCCCTAGCCTCTGCAGGCCCTCCAGGCTCTGCCCATCATGACCGTGGGCCACTCATGCACACTCCCTCAGCTTCAGTGTCCCCTCTGTCGGGCTGACCTTCCTCAGATGTAGGATAATGACAAGGACAACATGCACAATGTCCTCTGCACAGTGCTAGCTGGGATTCCATAAAGCAGTCATGCTGTCTCCTCAACCTCTGTCCTCCAGGCCCCATGCTGGGGGTCTCACCTCGTCACCCAGACCAGGTATAGCCACTTCCCATGCAGGATCCCCAGACTCCAAACATCACACTCAGCAGGCAAGGATGGCCGAAGCCACCGGGCCAAGGGCATCTGTCAGGGTAGGAACAGGGTCTGCGTGGTCCAGGGAGGAATAAGAGGCTGCTTCCTCTACTGTGTGTGGAGCTGAGCAACTCCTCTTAGCACCCCTGCAGCCTCTCTGAGTCCCACAAGGAACCTGTGATTATAACTCAGCCTCCTCACCTATCTGACCTGCCTTCTACCCAGAAACCCATCCTTCCATGCCAATTAACTGTCCACATGTAGATCCATCTATCCACTTCCCCCACCCATCACCCATCCACCCTTCCACCCACCCACACATATACCACCACCTCTCCATCTCTTCCTTCAGCCACCCTCATATATCCCCCTGTGATCACCCACCCACCCATCCACCCACTCCTATCTACACTCTGTCAACCCACCTAGCCAGCCAGCCACCCTCATCCTCCATCCATCCATGCATCCATCCACCTATCCATCTCCAGCCTCATCAGTCCACCATCTACACATCCACTCACCAACTTCCCACCCACGTAGCCAGCCAACTTGCTGGTTGATAAATTCAATCAACCATTCACACAGACATACACCAATACTTATCTTTCCAAATGCTCTCTGTCAACTCTATCCACTCACCCACCAGTCCTCATCCATCTACACATCCACCCATCCATCATTACCCACCCCCCTACACATCCAGCCAACCTCCCTTCCACTGCTTTTCTCCCAAGACTGAGCAAGTGTGTCGTAGAATGCAATGTGGGAGGCTGGCACTGGCCACCAACCCAGCCCATGGCGAGGGTGTCCTCTGGTCCACACTGGGAACCTCTGCTCAGCCAACACTGCCCACACATTTAGGTGCTATACTCTCTGAAGTCTTCTCTGACCCCAGGCTGACACTGTGCCCTCAGCATGTTCTGATGGAATCACACTGCCCCTCTCCACCCTCCCCACACATGCCCGCAGGCTGGGACTGCCAGCTGCTTCATGTCAGGGGCTCCATAGCCCTGGTACAAGTGAGTCCAGTCAGAAGGCACTGCCCTTCAAAATCCCGAGAGCTGCAGTGGCCCCATGTAGCAGGGCCAGCCTGTGCCTGGAGGCTCTGCTCACTCCTGAGACCACATGCTGGACCCAGAAGCCCCTCAAAACTACCCACAGGCTCAGGAGGGCTGCGCTATATGGAAGACTGGCATTCAGGGCCCAGCCTGGGTGGACCCAGCAGTGACTGGGTGAAAGCGGTCACCCCAAGGTCATCTTTATAAGTACCACTCATAATCACAGAAACCCCAAAATGCCTGTCCCGCCTCCGGGCAAGACATCCATCTTGGTGTTATATAGTTTTGTGACACAGAGGCAGGCTGGAGTTCAGAACCTCCTATTCCAAGCCAGTGCTCTCACACTGCAATATGCACAGGGATCACAAGAACTGCCCCCACTCCATCTCCCCAGGCCCTTCCCCAAGAGACTAAGTGGGACTAGTGGGGGCAAGAAGCTATGTAAAAGCCCAGCCTTGGTGATTCTGATGAAGGTGACCTCAGGGCCACTCACTAAAGAACACTATACACATTAGATCCCCTCAGAAGAGACGGGCCTGGGTCCCCATACTTCCCCTCCATGCAAAGGGCACATACTTGTGTCCTCCCCACCCCCAGCCCACCCTGGGTTCTTGCTCAGGGCCTTAGGGCTCAGTCCCAGTGAGCACAGCTGCACCAGTACAGGACAAGCCTGGTCCTGGCAGTGAGCTGCCAGCTCACCATTTAGAATCACTCCCTGATTCTAAATGTGGACTGGCAGCTCACTGCCAGGACCAGGCTTGTCCTGCAATGCTCAGACCCCTGACTTTGGAACCGTCTGCCCAGGCCTGCATATGCTTGCCTGTGAGGCTGGCCCGCCTACAAGCTTCCTCACCAAGTCACTCTGAACAAGACAGACTCCACAGAGTAGAGCAATGCAGTGGGCTCTGTGGGCTGTGGGTTTCTGCAAGCGTTACAAATGACTCAGGAGAAAGCACTTGTAAAAACTATGACAAATGCTTGACGGTGTTTTCAATTACCCACAATTACATCTCACCTTCTGAAAATGGATTCTCCACACGGCTGGTTTTCTGGGGAGCACCCGTATGGCATTCTCACACCCTGTCTCTGCCAGGATGGCAAGGAGAGGTAGGCAGGCCACGTGAGGCAGGTACTCCACACCCAGAGATCTCAGCCTGCACTCCTGGCTGGGCCACGAGGGCAAGCAGGCCCCCTGCCTTGGCTCTAACTTAGGGACCAGGAGGCTAGAGGATAATTCCTGAGGTATGTCCATTTGGCTTATAGTCTAAAGGGCCAGGCAGGGGGAAAAGGCCCCAAGTTCTTGGGGCACCTCACCCCACTGACGACCTGCCCTTCGGAGGCCTGAGAAGGGCCACGGCCCACCTCAGCACAGCAGGTACTAGCAATGACTCAGCCCTTTAGTGCTGGTGCTAAGTATAGCCACCCTGCCCCCATTGCTATGGGTGCCAGTGCCCACCCTGCACAGGTGAAGGACCCAAGGGCAGAGGTGCCCTTACCAGACACCCACCAGGCCCTTCTGATGGGCTTAGCCGCCTTCAGCCTCCCCTGCAGCGAGGCACCATCTCTTAGATGGTGAGGAACCCAGCCTTTCGCTGGCCTTCATTCGACCCTGACCCCACTTTCCAGCTGTGCCCATTGTTCCTCAACAAGCATAGGGAGCTGGTTCTCCCCGAAGTGCCATGCCTCCTTTTTAGGCATCAGCACAGCTGCACACTGGTAGCATGCTCAGAGTGAGAGAGGCAGGGAGCAGGGGCTTTGGGCTCAAGGACACACAGGAGCTAAGCAACCAGCCCCCGTGCTGTCCACCAAAGTCCCTCTTGATAATGATACAAGGATGACCCCACAAATCATGTCTTACTCTGGCTTTAATTCTGCCCATTGCCTCTAACTCAGACATAGTCACAGTCACAGCTACCATTCAAAAGTTGTGCCAGGGCTGGAAAATGCCCCGTCTGTCCCTAGTCAACCTCTGTGCTCTGCTCCACCGGCTACTCTAAGCCCCTTCTCCCCACCTGCCAGGGCCAGCCCACACCAGGACCACACAGCTGACAGGTTGTGAGGAAAGTCCACATCGCTGCCCTTCCTGCTGGGAAAACCCCATTTCTGATGTCCAAGGGGTGTACTGGAGGCAGGAGAACAAGACAACCCAACACTCCTAACCCTTGTATTCTATCAAATTCCCTCCTAGGGTCAGATATTCAAGCATGAACTTTGGTGAGAAGCAGCTGTACCAGGAGCCCCTCATTCCCTCAGTGACAGCAGCAGCAGTAATCAACTAATAAAAATGCAATTATATGCTTAAACTGCACCCCACAGGCACAGATCATCTGGGGCCTCCCCTCATACCTGGGCCCTTTGGCCCATTGAGGCAGTGCATCCAGCAGAGGTAGGAGAAACAGAGCAGGCAGAGCATTAAAAACTCAATGTATAGATTACTGTAAAGCAAGTGTATGAGCACAAACATTCAGACCAGCCCTGCTGGGAATGAAATTCCATTTCATTTGGCTCTGACTTTGAAATGAATCACTAAACAAGGGAGGATGGCCGAGTCTCCGGGAAAAGCCCTTCTGCACATGAATGAAGAGAGACACCCAGGCTACCTCCTGAAAGCGCTGGTGATTCCCAAATATTAGAAGGAAGGGGTGGCTGTTAGGGAGGAAAGGAGACAGAAGGGGCATTTTAAAATACACATGATGCCAAGTGAACAAGCCAGTCACAAAAGGCCACAAACTGTACAATTTCACCGATATGAGGTACCTAGAGCAGTCAAGTTCATCCAGGCAGAACGTATAAGAGTGGTTGCCAGGGGCTGGGGGCAGGGGCATGGGGGGTTGTTTATTGGGTACAGAATTTAAGATGATGGAAAAGTTCTGGGAACACACAGTTGTGATGGTTGCACAGCCGTGTGAACATACTTAATGTCACTGAACTGCACACTTAAAAATGGTTAAAATGATACATTTTATTACATATATTTTTACCACAATAAACACACACACACTTATCTGACAAGGATGTGGAGAAAAAGGAAACCTCATGTACTGTTGCTGGGGTTGCAAATTGGTGCCACCACTACTGAAGGCAATATGGAGGTTCCCCCCCCCAAAATTAAAAATAGAGCTAACTTATGACCCAGCAGTTCCACCCCTGAGTATTTATCTGAAAAAATCTAAAACACTAATTCAGAAAGTTATATGCACCCCTACATTCACTCAGCATTATTTACAATAGCCAACATACGAAAGCAACCTCAGTGCCCACCAGGAGATGACTGGATAAGATGTGGTACACATACAACGGAGCATTACTTGGCCATAAAAAAGAATGAAATCTTACCACTTGCGACATCATGGATGAACCTAAAAGGTATTGTGCTAAGTGAAGTAAGTCAGACAAAAAAAGATAAATACCATTTAATCTCACTTACATGTAGAATCTAAAGAACAAAATAAACAAACCAAACAGATACAGGCTCATAGATACAGAGAACAAAGTGATGGTTGTCAGGAGGCAGGAGGGTAGGAGATGGGTGAACAAGGTGAAGGGATTAAGAAGTACAAATAGGTAGTCACAAAATCATAGTGGGATGTAAAGTACAGTGTAGGGAATACAGTCAATAATATTATAATAACTATGTATGGTGCCACATAGATACTAGACCTATTAGGGAATCACTTCATAAATTACATAAATGTCTCACCACTATGCTATACACCTGAATATATATAATATAAAATAATATTGAATGCCAACTGTAATTGAAAATTTTTTTAAATAATAAAACAAAACACCCATACTTATCCACTTAGGACTCTACCTTGGGAAAATCATTCCAAAGATAGATAAGATGTTCACTGCAGTACTTTTTATCATAGTAAAATGCTGAGCAGAAAGGGGAAATGATGGACTTAATTAAGATACAGTCACTGGCAGAAATATCATGCAGTTGTTGAAATAGTGATTATACAGAACGTTTAGTGACCCATGATAATTGCATGGAATGGTGTGCAACACTGTAAGATCCTTATGGAACAAGATCATCCATAAAAAACTAACAGATTGGACCAAAATGGTAGCCTCTACTTCCCAACACAAAACCCTTAAACCTTTTTGTCTCCATAAAAGGTATATAACTTTTAAAAAGTTTTAACGGTGCTAGAAAACAAGAATAGTGTTCTTAATAGGGCAGAAATCATGAGGAATCCCTGAAAGGCAGCAGGCTGGTGGGTTCAGACTGGAAATGGCACCATAGCCCAAAACATACCTAGGAGAGGGCTGCCGTGGGGAGGTGGCAGCTCCAAGAGGAAAGCCAAGGAAATGGGAAGGAACATGGAAGAAGCCCAGATCAAATGTGAGAGTGTATAAAGATGGGGTCTTGGGAGAGGCATCTAGGTGTCCCTTTCCCACAGCACCAAGCAGTGAACCATGAAAGTGACAACAGCCCACATGAGCAAAATGTAGGAGAACTAGATTCCCTAGAGGGGCACTAACACAGAGAAAGAAAATGACACTCCCACACCCCAAATACTATAATAGAACCTGGTGTCACCAATGCAACACCACAGGTACCGGACCCAACCATTGCTGGGGACGACTCAGCCTCACAGACAGGCCAACAGGAAATTTCACACACAAAGACAAGTACATAACCCAGAATCACCCACTTGTATTTAAGAAGGTCTACACATTGAAAGAAGGAAGCCAAATTCATCAAGTAAAAGAACTCACACCTGTGAGGACACAGAGGGACTAAGACAAACAGAACACGTTAGAACAAGAAAACTCAGAATGATGGGAGAGGCCATCACATGCACAAAAAAAGGAGTGAACTAGATCTAGGAATCAAACCCTTCACTGTTAAAGTATAAAAAGGGGCTGAATAGCAGCATGGAGCAAATGAAGGTGAATTTAGTGACCTGGAGACTGAGACAGGAATTCTCTCAGAAACACAAAAACCTAGAGATAGAAAGGATTAAAGTCAAGTATAGGGAAATGGGAAAGATAAACTCCAACCAGCATCTGAAAGGAGTTCCAAAGAGAGATCCTGGAGAATACAGGAAATTAGTAAAATAAATCAGTCCAGAAAGACAAAAGTTCTCAGACTGAAAGAACTCACTCCATGCAAAGTAGGATTATGTAAAAAGACAATATTTAGGTACAGAGTGGTGAAAAAAAAAAAAAATACATCACATTCTTCTAGGGGAAGAAAATGACACAGTTTGCCTACAGTGCAACACAAGTCAGAGTGATCAATGTCGACTAAAGAGCCCGGCGGCCTGGGTGAGAACCACAGCCCCTCTTTCCTGGCTGTGAGGCTCTCCTCACTCTGTCTCTCTGTCAGTTGTGTGGGGAATAGCACCTACCTCCTAGGGGACATCAAAGTTAGAAGTTGACATGTATAAGTCCCTGGCATAGAGAGCCTACTATAGTAGACATAGCTCATACTGCTATGAGAACATCAGATACACACAAGGCAGTGAAACTGTGTCGGTGCTGAGGAGGAAACTATATAAGCCCTGAATTCTCTACTCAGCTTTTAGGAAGAGAAAAGGCATTTTCAGGCACATGAGGACACAGAAAGTTCATCGCCCATGGAAAGTTCCTCACCCACCTGGAAAGAATTACCAAATGGTATGCTCCAGCCACCATGAAAATGAATCCAGACAACAGATGAGTGAGTGGTCACCAGGGGACATGAGGAACAACTGATAATAGAATTTGTTTCTGGAGTGATGAAAATATCATGGAATTAGTGGATTGTTGTGCAACATGGTGAATGCACTGGAAGTCGTTGAATTATACACTTTAAAATGATGAAAATCATGAATTTTATGTTATGTGAACTTTACTATTTTAAACGGTACTGTCCCATTTCAAACAGTACATATGGTCAACCTACTGACACCTTGAATTTAGCCCAGTGAGACTAGACTGACCGTACGTACCATTTGAAACAAGACAGTACTGTTGTTCTCTGTCCCATTTAAAATGGTACATCTAGTCAGCCTAATTTTACCTCAGCAACAACAAAATAAATACAAGAATGTGGAATACAAAGGCAGCAGTGGCAAAAATTTTAAATTCACTATTAAAACCATCTACTGACTATAAGTATTAAAATATGGAACTAAAATCCAGTTGGCCTCATCTTAAGTGGTGATAAGGTTTGAGTGTGGAGGCAGTTAAGGCATATTAAAGTTCTTGATTTGTTCAGGTAGACAACAGAAGCACCATTACATGGTGAGAGTCAAATGTGAGCTTAAATAGATCTTTAAAATATAAGTAATCACTAGAAAACAAAAAATATATTACTTGAACACTTAGCAGATGGTTCTCCACTGGGAAGAGAAGGAAGGGATCATTTTGGGTTGTCAGTGATGGGCAGAGGTCTACTGTAATTTAATAGCCAGGACCAAGAATGCTAAATGTCCTGCAGTTCAGGGAAGAGTACCACGGGCCAAAGGACAACCCTGCCCAAAACAATAGTAGTGCCCCTGTTGAGAACATTGCTTTAAGAAATAAAAACTGGGTCAAAACAACAACAACAACAACAGCAACAACAATCAACCCAATGAAAGGCAGGAAACAGGGAAAACTGTGTAAGAAAGCAGAGTAAATGAGAAACACAAAACAAAATGGCAAGAAAAGCCTATCAGTTATCCCATTAAGTCTAAATAGGTTAATTTCCCCTAATACATATCACAATAAATGAAGCAGATTTTTTTATAAGAGATACAAATATAAATACTCAGAAAGGCTAAAAATAACAGGATGAGAAAGGCAATATCAAGTAAAAGATAAGCCAGAAAAATATGGTTATCACACAAAAGAGAACTCAAGATGGGAAGCATCTCCTAGAAAGCTACAGCAAACATCATACTTAATTGTGAAACTTTAAAATATTCTACCACTATGCGGAATATAAAACTGAAAGCAAAGAAAAAAGAAATGAAGAAACAAATAACCCATGGACACAATCAATAGTTTAATGTTTATTTGGGGACGAGTGGGTCAGGGAGGGGAGAAAGGGGAGGGGGTGGGAGAGGAGGGGGGGAAGCTAAATATAAGGGGATGGAAAGAGAAGTCACATTAGGTGGTGAACTTATTATACATCAAGTTGACAATGCACTGTAGAATTGTATGCCTGAAACCTATGTAATCCTTGCTAACAGATGTCACCCCAATAAGTCTAACAATAAAAATGAATTTTAAAAAGAAATTCTACCACTATCAATATTTGGCAATGTCCTAGACAATGCAATAACACCTGAAAAAGAAATGAGATAAAATTGCCATGATTTATAGAAAATATGAGCATCTACCAATAAGCCTCAAGAGGATCAACAAATAATCTCTTAGAACTCCTAAGGAAGTTCAGCAAAACTCTTGGATATGAAATCAATATGCTAAAATCAATAGCTTTCATGTATGCCAACACTCCCAATTAAAAAATGCAAACCCCAAAAAAAGCTCATTCATATTGGAAAAAAAAATTCTATGAAATCCCTGGGGATAAATCTAATAAGAAATGTGCAAGACCTATATAAAGAAAAATGTACAACTTTACTAAAAGCATTAAAAGACTCCAAATAAATGAAGAGACACACTATGTCCCTGGATAGTAACCATCAGTACATGAAGATCACAGTTGTTGCTTTACTAACCTTTATATGCAAAGCATCCAGTGACAGACACACCTTTTCATTTACAATTACCGACCCAGCAGATGAAAAGCAGCTAATGATTACTTATAAAAATTTCATTCATTTTCTGAGCATTCACTTACTTAATCAAATGTTTGAAAGTTTTAAGAAGGGTAAAATGGTCTAAGTTTCATGGATAAACTGAGAAATCAGAAGGAAAAAATGAACTAGTAAAAGGCAATTCAAACAGATCAGAAGATTAAAATTAACATCTAGGGCCACAAAGACCTCGAAGGGCATAACAGAAAGAGAAGAATAACTAGCTATTGGAAGGGCATTAATAGAGCACCACTAGACCAAGCAAATGATGGTGCCAAACTCCAGTAATCAGTCGAGCAAAAAGTCCCATGGATGCACTTGAGATAGGCAGTTTGATCCAAGACTGCAGGCACATCATAAGTTAAATTGGAGGCAAGAGTAAAGCACATACCAAATTGCTGAGAAAACAACCAGCAAAGTGAATGAGCTTTCTTTTGGATTACACTTTCTAATTGGGAGTGCTGGCATACATGAAAGTTATTGACTTCTACATATTTATAAAAGAACTTGATTTCAAAGTAAGTCATCCTGAGAAAACTAATGGCTTCGTGGAACATCCTTACACTTACGTTACAGTTTGGTGCTGTTTTTATTTTGAATTAGTTATGGAGATAGGGAAGCCTAAAATCCCAGTGCTCAGAGATTCCAAGATTCACTGCAACCTTGGTCAGGCACTAGTTACCTATACCCAGAGCACTGCCCAGTTACTCTGCTCACTGCCGGAGACCTCGTCCTCCAAAAACAGTATCTTAAAGAATTTACACAAGCACTGAAGAGTGCAGCAAATCCACATGAGAAAAACAGCATGCACGTCAGTGGGCACTAATCAATCCACCAGGCAGTGCTGAGTCTTGTTTTCCCCACTGAGCTCATTAAGTGTTAAGTGTCCTATCAGAGCAGAGTGATTTTGTTAATTGTTTGCAATGAACTCTTTGAATAAATAAATTTAAATAAAAATATTCTTATTAAAAACTAATATTTGCTAGAATGGCATATGTCATGTAGCTAGTATGGAAGGACTCACAGTAGTTAGGGAAGTGAAAATTAAAATAACAATGAAATACCTATTAACCCTCAGATTGGCAAAAATCAAAAGGCTGATAATATCAAGTGTTGACATGAAAGTAGATGCTCTTCTTTACAATGTCACAGGTGAGTGCAAATTGATTCCACTTTCTAGAAGGAAATCAGGTAGAATTTATTTAAAAATTTAACAGTGTATATCATTCAGCCAAGCAATTTCACATCTTGGAATCTACCTAGATAAACCGTCACAAGCATATATAAGAATGGTAATCACAACATGGTTTGTAATTGTGAAAAATCAGAAATAACGTAAATATCTACTAACAGGGAAATAGATTGTGAGCTCTAGTTAAAATGCAGTGGATTTATATGAAATAGCACAGGGAGCTTGCCAAGACACGTTAGTGAAGGAAAATTAGCAAGGGCCAGTATAATCTGTGTAGTCAGCATTATTTACATGTTTAATACACACAAAGCAAAACTCTGTATTCTGTTTTATGTGTACATAAATGTAAGCACACAGAGAAAGTTCTAGAAGGAGATAGAGCAACCTGATTTCAGTTTTCTCCCAAAGGGTGAAATGAGAATTTTAGTTCTCTTAATTATTTCTTAAATCTTTTATAATGGATGTATTTGTGACATTTAAAGAAACAGAGGTGTTAAGGGTGAAGACAAAACCAAGTGAATAGTATGTGCTCAACCACGTGAAGAGGAGTCTGCAAAGAGGCTGGAAGATGTGAACAGCAGTTCTCTGCATGGCTGGGTCCCTGGAAATGTTTATTCACTTTTTTGCACTCTTTCAGTATGTCCTAATTTTTCTGGGATGCCTATGTATTGCTTTTATAATCAGAAAATTTCAGGAAATGTTTCTATGTGCAGATGGCCGGTGCTCACTGCTCCCACTGGAACCAATGCCCTACAGGTTCTCTCGCATTCTGAGAACTGAGTCAGGGTCAAGAAGGAGCCTAGAAATTTCATAAGCAGGAGAATTAGAATGAACAAGATAAATGAGTGGAATGGCATGTTTAAATGGTGGTAAATGCTAAGGAGAAAAAGACATGGAAATGGGACAAAACAGGGCTATAGTGTTAGAGAGGATGACAGTGAAGGCTTTACCTAAAAGGTGACAGATGGGTAAATATGCCAGAGTGGTGAGGAACCCAGTTATGTGGCTAACTGAGGCAGTCCAGGCAACGACAACAGCAAATACAAATACCCCTGGGCAAAACATACCTGGTATAATCTAGAAACGGTAGCATTAAGGTGACTGAAGTGAATAGAAAGGTAATAGGACATCATAAGGATATTGTACTTTTATCCTGAGGAAGGAAGCCACAAAAAAAAAAAAAAAAAAAAAGAAAAGAAAAAAAGAAGGAGCCTAGAAACTCTGTGTGCCTGGCAAGACCCCCACTGCCTGTGCCAGCTCCTCAGACTCCTGGACTAGGACTCAACAGCATAAAGCCCTTTCGCTCTGTTTATAGCCCTCTCCAGGACCCCCAGGCTCCAAGCCCTCCACCTGTCATTGGGCCCAGAACCTCCCAATACTGCCAAGCACTTTCATGAGAATGAGTTCAGGGCCTGGGACTCAAGAGCCGAACTGCAGACTCCCCAGCCCAAAATGATTCATGCCCCTCAGAAGTCCTGCCATCCTGGGATGGGTGGACAAATCCAAGGAGCCCCAACTAAGGGACTGAAGCAAGGGCACAGGGTTCTTCCATGTGTGAGGATAGAGATAGATGATCCATTCACATCCTCAGAAGCAAAGTTATAAGGCGAATGCCTGGCTGACCTGCCCTCACTGGCCCTGCCAGCCTCAGACATGCACAATGCATGCTGCAGTTTCTACCAGACTGCCAAACCCAGGCGGCCCCTGCCCCACCACTACAGCTCCTCCAACCATATCAAGACTTCAGGGACCCTCTGGTTATAAAGGGCCATCACCTTCTAACAAGCCAGGGGCCAGGGGTTTGTGGCCCATGTGGCTGGAGGGCAAAATCCCCAACATGCCACCATGAAAACCAAGAACAGGAAAGGCAGCTGATGTCTAAGAAGCAGAGCCTGTGGGCTGCCTTCCCTGAGAAAGCCTTTGGGCAAGGGATCCCCTGCCTTTGGGTCAGAGGACGGGAGCAGACCAGGGGGAGTGAATGACAGAATGGCCCAAATGACCTTTAGCATATATACGTCACATTCAGTGCCCATTCCTTCCACAATACCACTCACCACCTAAACAGCAGACTGGCAGAACCTGGAGGTCCCAGCTGCAGACTCCCAGGGGACAGGGCCCTGCTGGGATCTCTCTGCTCCACCCAGCATTCCAGTCTCCTCCCACCTATACTTTGGAAAACCCCACACCTTGATCTTCCTAGAAAAGTTGCATGGAGCCTCCTACAGCACAAACCAGGCCACATCACAGCTTAGGGGGTTCTCACTGCCCCCACATTCAGTTTAGTCCCATGACAGAGCCCCATGGCCTGACCACTGCAGTCTCCTGTCCAGCCTCCATGTTTCTGCTGCCATGATAGGCCCTCCCCCACAAGCTGAGCGGGCCTGCAGGCCTTGCCTTCCCCACCCACTCCCCATCCCTGAAGTCCCCCTCCTCCATCCCAGAGGTGGTCAGGCGTCAGGGTCTGTCTCACGGATCTGACTGTGAGCTCCCCCAGGACAGGACCACACCTCGCTTTCTTCAGAGTCTCCAGCCCCAGGGAGAGGCTCAGCAAATGTTGCTAAGTGAACCAAGGACCCAGCCCTGCCCTGTGACTCCAGACTCACCATTCCCTCCTCAGGGCTTGTGTGCACAAAATTTCCCTTCCTCCCCTAGCCTCTCCATCCTTCCCAGAGAAGGTCAGGGTGCCCTCCCCTGGAAGTGCCTCAGGTAAGCACAGGTTGACCCTTGCAGAGGGCAGGAGGTACAGCTTATCCCCACAAGCCCACCCCTGCTTTGGCAGACTGGCAGTACCATCAGGGCTGGGCAGGTGTCCCCATTGCCAGCACCCCTTCCATAAGATCACCCACAGCCCAGGGCTCAAGAGAAACTCCCTCAAGCAGATGCCTGGAGACTGCACACTGACCACAGTGGCTACGTCTACTTCCCAGCCCTGATAGAGCACCCCAGGCATCATCTCACGCAGCCCTCACCCCAATCAAGGGAGACAGGTGCTGTCAGAGTCTCCACTTGGCCAAGCAGCAAGGAAAGGCCTAATGGCTAAACAGTCTTCATAGCTTGTGTGAGGCCACAAAGCCAGGAAGAGGAGAAGCTGGAGCATAACCCTGGTATGGCTCACGGCACTTAAAAATCTGTTAAGAAGGTCAAGCTCGTGTTAAGTGTTCTTGCCACAATAAAATAAAGATAATAGTTTAAAACACTTGAAGTTGTTTTCCAGGTCCCTGCCTCATCCCTGCTGAGGGCTTCCTTCCCCTGCCTTCTAGCAATGCCTCTAGCACAGCCCTCTCCTCCTGGATGTCTCGCCCAGGAAGTCCCACCAACATCCTAAATGCAATGGTCTAGAACAAACTCAGCACTTCCCCTGCTCTTCCCATCCCAAGGATGGCCTCCCCTAGAGGCCTGAGCCCAGACTTGGCCTTCACTCTGACCCTCCCCTTCCCTCACTCCAATCTAGAATCCAACCTCTGCACTCCTGCCCTGGGCTTCACGAAGCCCCTCTTTGCTTCTCCCCTTGGCTACGTCATCAGACTCTCCACCCCGCCTTCCACCAGGATGATCTCCCAGAAACACAAACCTCATCGCATCACCACAGCTTCCAATCGCTCCCAGCTCCTCTCTGCCATCAGGCTGAAATTCAGCTCCTGTCCTTGGGAGACCCCCTCACCACTCAAATCTCCAGCCTCACCCCTACCATATACTCCCTTGTGCCAGTGATCCAGCAAACTACTAGGCACTCACTGCCTGTTGCACAGAGCTTCCCACCTCTGCTCAGCATGCCATCGCCCACCACCATCTCCTACCCTTAACCTCAGACAACTCCTATTTACCCTTCAAAACCCCAACTCAAGTGTCCTCCAGGAAACCTTCCCTGAGTTCGCTGGAGAGCAAAGCTCTCCCCATAGTCTATGCTGCTCCTATGATAATTTCCCTTTTATTCAGTGAACTGTACTTACTGATTTTCATATATATCCTCTCTCCCCCACAGACTGGGAGCATGTTAAGAAAAGGAATTGTACGAGAGTCGTTCTGAAATCTTCTGGGTTTAGCACACAGCTCTCAACAAATGACTATTGAGTATAACTGAATAAATAAAATGAATAAATACACTCTGGCATTGGACACCAGCCACCACCTCCTCCCCTCCCCACCCTCCCCAACCCTTGCCGCCCCGCCCCTCCCTTTCCTTCCCTCTCCCCTTCCTCTCCACCACTCCTCTCAGGCTGTGCTCAGCCCCTCCAGGGCAGGACCCTCACCTCCTGCACCGCTCAGAGCAAAGGCAGCTTCCCCCTCCCCTTGGCCCCCTGGCCCCTGCCCAGACCTTCCAGCCCACCCATCTGCTTGACTAATGAATAGAACAGCCTGTGCTCCTTTTCCAGGGAATGCATTGCTTTAAATTGCTTTGAAGAACACAACACCTGTTCACATATCAATTAAAATTATAATTAGGTAGTGAGAGTATATAATTAAAATAACATGTTCCATCTCCCTCATTTATCGCTGCTAGTGTCTGTCAGGATGAAATGAACCAGTTCTCCAGAGTGGGGTGATCACTCTTGCCTCTGAACACACCACACTTCCCTTCCTGATGCCTCTTCTGGCACAGGAAGCAGATTCCCAAGGCTGCCCCCACCCACCTGAGTAAGAAGGGTTTTCTGCCACTTGCCCAGTCCTTACATGCTCCCTATGCCTCACTATGTATGGTTCATGTCACATGTCAGACTTTTTCAGGCCTCCACGCCTTTGTATATGGAGTGCTATCTGCCTAAAATGCCTTTCTCCTACTGTATATACAAGAAACTCCTATTCACCCTTCAAAACCCAATTATGATTTGTACCTGTGCTGGGTTATGGGGCCACAGGAGGCAAAGATGCAGTCTCTACTACAGGGCTCCCATGCGCTCAGGCCCTCCTCACTGCAATGGCTGCAGACACCTCTTCCAGAACATATGCCTGTTAAAGCTGCTGCCATGCCTTGGCCAGCCAGTGGCCGCAGCAGGTACATCTGTCAAGTGGCATGCCCTGCTGACAGGAACAGGAGTGTGACTTGGGTGGAGCCGTTTCCTACTGGATGGTACTTTGCAAAGATCTCCGCCAGGAGCTGTGCCCAGAGCCTGCACCCCATGCTACAGTATTTATGAAGTCCTGTTTTGGCAGAGCATGAGGGAAATCACTCCTTGCCTTTTTAAAATTGAACTGACTTTGACTTTCATGGCTCTAATCATTAAAACCTGCGTGTGTTAGCTGCTGTCAGCTTTATCAAGCCGATCTGCAGGCAGCCAGGGCCTGCCTTGTCCCTGGGCCTCCTTCAAGAACTAAGGCAGGAAGACACTCACAGTTACTGAAGGTCCCCCAAGTGCAGGGGCACTCCATCTAGTATTGTGTAAATTAGGGGTGTCCAATCTTTTGGCTTCTCTGGGCCATACTGGAAGAATTGTCTAGGGCTACACATAAAACACACTAACACTAATGATAGCTGATGAGCTAAAAAACAAAAAGGTCACCAAAAAGAATCTCATAATGTTTTAAGAAAGTTTACAAATTTGTGTTAGGCTGCATTCAACGCTGTCCTAGGCCACATGTGGCCCACCACAGGCCGCAGGTTGAACAAGCTTGGTGTAGATGCTGCCTTGGCATTTCCAAAATGGGTTTTGGGAAGCAATAATTACATAGAATGTTATTAGGTGCTCTGCCAAAGAAACTGTGTTCAACTGAGCCTGCAAATGCTGAGTGCACAAAAGCTAATGGACTTCATGACGGCAGGACCGCTCAGAGCCTTAAACGTGTCAGTGTGCATGGTGATGTCTCCAAGAGACGCATCCAGCTGGGTCACGTGCATGCAACCACAGAATCTGTTTCTCCCACAACACTTCATAGAACTAATTGTGCAGAACTCCAGCTGGGACAGGCTGTTACTTGTTTTCATTTCTTACCACCCTGGAAAGTAGCTATGACTGTCCCCATCTTAGAAATGATGACACTGTTTCATGAGGTCTCTCCCATTCATTGTCATATCCCCAGCACAGAGATCAACATGCAGCAGGCCCTCGACACACAACTACATTAAGAGATGTCAAGTGAATGGCACGCAGGGGACAGCTGGGACAGCCCTCTGGAATGACCTGAGTCCAAACTCCTTATGCTTCCCATGGCCACTTCTCCCAAGATGACAAGAGGGCACCCCACTTCAAGGAACTGTAAAAATAATAAGATGGAACAAGATGTATAGGCATCTGGCTCTGGCCTGGTCCTGGCCCAGAGCAAACCCTCAGTAGGGCTTCCCCTAAGTTCAGCTGATCGTGGGGCCTCTCTAGCCTCTCTTAGAAGGGGCAGGAATCCAGGGGTCACGTAAACATCACACCAGTTAATCACAAATATTGGCCCTCACTGGAGACAAGGAGGCAGCAGCAGCTGGTCCACCTCTGTGAAGCCTGTGAGGGTCACAAACAGCTCTAGGTTGTCCTCCTAGGAGCTTGATCCTTGGTCCAATATTGTGCCTAAGGAGACTTTGCATTGTGTTTACAATAAAATGTACACATGCACATTAAGAAAATACTAATGGGGCTCTGGATGGCACATGCAGATACTAAAGGTGAGTGTCCACTGTGATCTCTAGCCCCACACCGAGGTCAAGCACACATTTAGGCATCAGAAAGGGTTTGGAGGCTGAATGAAAGAACTGTGATACCTCAGAGACAGGCAGGCAGCGGGTGAGGGCCTCCAGGAACACCAGTGTTCCTGAAGCAGTGTCACAGCATGTGGAGCCTGCTGGCTCAGGGGGTCTTCTAGAGCCCAAGCAGGCAGCTGAAGAAGAAATCCGAGTATGTGTCCACAGCCTGGCCTCTCCACTGTGACAACTAAGACTGCTTCCCATCCACACTGACTCTATACCTCCCCAGACCTGAACCGGCTCCCCCACCATCCCCTGAGTGCCTGGATCCCTGGGGTGCCCCTGCCCAGCCCAGCTGCAGGGCCAGCTTTCACAACAGGTACCAAAGTGCAAAGACGGGGTGACAAACCTCACTGGCCAGGAGTCAACACACCAAGTCATAACCAGGCTTGGCTCCATGGGAACATGGCTATAAATTGTTTCTGACAGTTGTGTTATTTCATGGGAGCATCCCATGAAATTAAACAGGAAGCCCATTTATCTGTACACATTCTAGAAAGACTGTCACACAGCCCAGCTGACTACCTGGACCACTCTCTCTGACAGACTCATCCATCACCAGTGGATGACCACGAGCCTAGCCACCAAGAATACAGTCAGTCCCCCAACAAGAGAGGTCCTCAAGGAGCTGGCCTACCCCTCCAAACTGAGTGTGGGCAGGACAGGACCAGATGCTGCCTCTGATTCTTGACCCATCTACCAAGGAGGCTGTGGCCAGGGCATGCCCACAGAGACACTGGCCAGCAAGGGGCAGGCAGCTCTGAAACACAGTTGTGAGCTGTGCCCCAACTACATCACTACAGAAACCCTTGTCAAAGACAGACACCGGCCCAACTCTGAGACTCTCCCTGGAGCGATGAAGGAGGCAGGTGCTGCCCTGAGCTAAGGGAACTCCCGAGAAGCAGGGGAGGCCCGGGCCACCCTGAAAACAGCATAATGAGGACAACAGAGGCCCATGAGGAGATCTGTGAAGGCGGAGTTGCTCCTGGGGTGGCCATGGCCCTTACAGTTCTGAATGACCAGCATATTTACTCATTCATAGGCTGACTACCATAGACGTACCATTTTAAATAAACAGAAAACAACGGTCCTGTCCCATTTCAAATGGTACGTCTGGTCAGCCTACTGACACCTTGAATTTAGCCCAGTGACACTAGGCGGACTATACAAACGACTTGAAACAGGACAGTACCGTTGTTTTCTGTCCCCTTTAAAATGGTACGTCTGTCAGCCTACTCAGCAGTCACCTTACCCTGCTAGCAGTCTGTCTCCTTCCCTTTGGGAACTTTTTCTTCTGATTCCATGCAGTCTCGGAGAGGAGTGAGGCACGTGGCAAAAGAACCAAGTGTGGGGAAGCCACCAAGAGTTCACTCCAAAGCCCAGGATCCAGCTTTTCCCAAGACCCCTTCTGGCGAAGGGCAGGGTGAGCTGGATCCTCGTTTCATACGACAGAAGGAGCCTGGGCTGATATTCATTTAAGAAGCTTGCTGCTCCCTCCCAGGTCAGGGTCCACCCACCATGAGGACCCCACGATGATGCCCATCCCAACACCCACAGGGTACCTCCCCTGACCTTTCTTTCCCAGCTCAGACCAACCCTTAAAGTCCAGTACAAAGGGCCTCCCCGTCAGAAACCCTCAAGGCCCTGCTGGCCCCAGGAACTTTCCTCCCTAAACTTCCAACTCCGTCCTACTCCCCTTAGGTACTGTCCAGCACGGCTCTCCTCTTGCCCTCTCCCCTTCCCCTCTCCTCTCCAGGATGAGTTCCTAAAATTCTGAGGACCCCTGCATTCCTCACAGCACTCAGCATACAGTAGGTGCTGGGCATGTGTTGCTGCCCTAATGTGCACTGGGGACAGAGATGGAGCCACCCAGTGAGCACCCCCTAGCATCCTTTATCCACTCTAATTCACACAAATACCTGGGCAGCACGGCAGAGCTACGTTTAGCCCCATTTTATAGATGAAGAAAGTAAAGTTTAGGAAGCGTAAGTTATTCAAGGTCAAAGCTGGTACATGGCAGAGCTTTGTTCAGACCCTGCTGGTTGCCTCAAAAGCTTCGTACCCTCTCTCTCCATTAGAGAGGAAGCTCCATGTCCACCGCCAGCACTCAACACAATGCCTAGCCCAGCTGACACCCGCGGACGTCTAGGAGCCTCCCAGGAGTCCTGCCCTCCAGAAAAGTCTCTGGGAAGAGCTGCAGGGGAAGGCAGAGGAGGAGGAGAAAGCATTAGCATGGGGTGAGAGAAGCCACAGGCTGAACTCGGGCACCACAGGCTCCACGCCCTCCTGCACGTGCCTGCCCTTAGGGACAGATTTGGTAATTACCGAGCGCTGGCTCCAGCCGTACTCATGAACCTGCCACACGCCAAGGCTGGTTACACGGCAGGAAGCACACTGGGGAAGAGGTGTCCCCGCTGGGGAGGAGGGCCCGGAGCTGGTCCTCAGGAATGGCCACACTGAGCACCCTGATGGGCACTGCTGAGGCTGGCCACACTTGGCTGAGGAACCCATGAGAGCACAGGAAGAAGGCTGGGAATCTGCAGAGCAGAGGGGAGCTCAGAGGAAGGGGACCCCTGGAAAGGGGAGTGAGGGGGTCTCTGGGAGATGATAGCATCCTGCACCAGGGTCTGGCCACCAGCTCAGAAGTACTCAGTCGTTGATGCAGGCTGCACTGATGGGGCGCCAGCTGTGTGCCACCCACGGTGCCAGAGAAAGGAGACCCAACAGAGAGCAACACCTGCTCTCCTAAAGCTTCCGCTCAGGATGGGGTGGACAATCACAAGGCTTAGACTCCCAGCACATTAGAAGGAGATGAGTCTCATGAAGAAAAGCAGGGCAACGTCGCAAGTGCCAGGGAGTGGCATGGGGAAGTGGGTGAAATCCTAAACGGGGGTCAGGAACGAGCTCGTGGGAGTGGTGTCACTCTGAGCAGAGACTGGGAAGGGAAGAGTGCGCCTCACCGGCGGTTGGAGGGAGTGTACCCTGCAGAGGATCCAGGACACAGGTCAGGAGGTGGAAGGGAAACCACAGCCGCAGTGATCGAGCCAAGCAAGAGGGAATTCAGGTGACCTGCTGACAGCATGCAGGTGAGTTAGTGAGACGAGCATGGAAAACAAAGCAGCAAACCACCAGAGAGTCAGTCATTAACTTCAGGGGAAATAGAATGTGGAACAGAAAAGGCAAGGGCTCTAAACAATAGCATGCCATTGATCTGACCACAGCAGGAGAGGGGGGATGTCCAGGGCGCAGGGGACCTTAGCTTGGAGGGGCTGCACTGGGAGGCTTCCAACGTGGGTCTCCAGGCCAGACAGCTCTCAGTCTGCAGTTCTTATTCTGAGAGGTCGGTTCTCCACCCTGGGGTTTTGCCGTGGTACACTTAGCCTGGGATGTCATGCCAGCGTTTCTGAGCCTAGCAAAGGGGTCCAGATTTAAGGTTACTAATTCTGTAAGTTCTCATGGGCTGGGAGTTCTGAGCTTGAGGTTCTGAACTGATAAAGAAGTTGCTCTGGGCCTTTCCAATGGAGGGGATGGTACAAGCAAGGGTCAGCTGGACCTTCAGCTTTGCCTACCCTGCTCAATCCTGAACCTTTCTGAGATTCTAGCCTTTTTCTCACATCACTGCGAAGAGACCCTTAGCCAATGGAACACAAACTACCTGTGTGTACTCCAGAAGCAAGGACAAGAAAGAGCACTGGAGAAGGAAAGGGTCGCACTGTCCTCACACTGGAGGGCACGTCCCCTGAGATCTACAGTAGAGGCACCACCACACACTGCCACAGCCAGCATCAGCAACAGAGTGGGTGTCAAATCACAAAGGTCACACAGCACTTTCACGTCAGCCAGTGATGTCTCAGGCCTAGGCTAGGGGAACCAAGAAGGCTGAATCCCACCTGCCTCCAACACACACACAGCCCACTTGGGCCCTTAGCCAATGGCCATCAGAGCACAGGAGTCTTTTCTGGCAACTTCAATGGCCTGACTGAGACAGCCCTATCCAGGTAAGTGGTTGGCTAACGAGGCATGTCCAGGCCCCCAGCACAGAACAGGGAGGGCAGGGATGAGGGGTGCCCTGGGTCTGGCTCAGCCCATCCTCCAGAAAGCCCCAGGGGCCCACACTGCTTCCTTGATGTGTATCCTCCTCAGCACTGAGCATCAGCAGAGGGCAAGCCCACATGCTATAGCTCTCCTGCAGTCCAATCTATGGAAGCATCAACCACTGAAAAGGTCTTATTCGGGAATGTTATGTATAAATGTTTGTTTCTCTAGAAAGCACCACCTCCTCAAAGATAAAGATCATGACTTTCCTTGCAGTATATCTGCGAGTTCAGGGCCAAGCCCACAGTAGGTGCTCAAGGAAGGAAGGAATGAATGGTGGACATGCCCTATCTAATATCCTCACTGAAGAATCAACAGAGAATTTACACAGCACACTAATGTTCTCTCTGCTGCAGTCAATAATGCTGATAGCTCTGTACATCACTTGTGCTCTTAAACCCTGATTCTGGAGATGGGGAGAGGCTTAGAATTACATCCATAATAGAACCTCCCAATACTCATCTGAAGCTACCTCATAGCTAATTTTCTGAATTTCTATATATAAATCATTTAAGAAAAAAATCTGTATCTACAGTGTATGCAACAAAGGGAGATTTCAAAGCCCATTAACTCACAGAGATGGTATGTTACTGGAAGAAAATGGGCTGTATAATTAAAACAATTTAAATCTGATTATAAAAAGAAAGTGGGCTTTACTGCCTGCCACCATCTCACTAATGGAAAGAAAACCAATATCTTGAGTTTTTTTAAATTACTGTAAAATTATGACTTAGAACATGCACATACCACCGCTCCACTGCTTCGTGTTACTGATAACATAAGATGAAATACTTCTTGCAGAGCAATATTCCTTACAGAGAATGTAAGCCGCCTTCAGCTCAGAGCTCTGCTCGGTGGCTGAGGGCCCTAAGTTGGAAAACGGGTGACCCCCATTCCAGCCAAGGTGAGAGGGAGTCCTTTCTGAAGACCTTAGTCTCAGGCCAGTGGTGCCTGGCTCACCTGTTCTCTCCCTCCCCAGACCCTGGGTTCTGCAGTTCTGGGGAGGGAAAACCCAGGGGCCTGGGGCAGAGAGGCGGACTAAAGGGCAGTCCCTGGCCCAGCTAGGGAACCCTCCTTATGGGCCGAAAGTGTGCACTTCAGTCTGAACCGGAGAAGCATGTCCAGGGCTGTGATGAAGGAAATCAACGGTGAGAAGTACTCCCATTAGCTCACCTACTGTGAGCCTGCAGGGGAGGAGTGGGTAGAGCTGGCTGTCCCCTCGAGTTTCCCCATCCCCGTGGGTCTCTCCCCCGACAGCTCAAGGCCTAGACAAGGCATGTCCAGCCTGCGGCCCAAGATGGCTTTGAATGCAGCCCAACGCAACTTCTTAAAACATGAGACGTTTTTTAGCTCATCAGCTACCATTAGTGTCAGTGTAGCCCAAGACAATTTTTCCTTAGGGAAGCTGAAAGGTTGGGCACCACTGGCCTAGACCTCTGGGCCTCAACATTCCCTCTATGGTCTACAGCCCACACCCCTACCTGCCCTAGAGACTGAGCCACCTTTGCCAGAACGAGAGAGAGAGGAATTTAAGAGCCCCGCAGACCACACCAGGCTGTCAGCACCTCCTTCTCCATCTCTGCCCAGCAGACCAGGACAGCTCACAGATCCTGCCACTTGCTCAAGCTATTCCACCAGCTGGAGATCCTGCCTCCCTTTCTTCACCTGACCAACATCCATTCTCCACTTAAGACTCGGCTTAGGACTCACTTCCTCCAGGAAGCCTCCCCTGGTTGCTCCCAAGTCCAGGCTCGTAAGGTACCACACTGTGTTCCCATAGCCCTGGACTGGCTTTGCTCTCTTGTAGCCAGCCCACTTGTCTGTCCCTGGCACACCCAGTTATGTTGCCACAGGATGCAGGGTGGGCAGCCAGGAAGGCCAGGTTCTCGCTGCTGGACACAGCCTGCCAGGGTTCCCCCACAGAACGGTCGTGACTGAGCAGGAAACCATCCTCTTAGCCCTGGCCCACCTCGCACCCCATAAAGAGGCTCATGTTTCTTCCTCAACCCTGGTCACCTGCTTTCTTCAGCTGAAGTTAATCATTTTAAAGCAATTAAGTCCAGCAAACCGTAACCGATTAAGAAAGGACTGGTGGCCTGCAGAGCTGCTGCAGCCTCACCTCTGCTGAAGGCTGTGTTTGGAGGGGCAGGGAGGGTGGGGGCCTAATCCCAGGACCAGCCTCTGGGGGCCTGACTACCCCTGGCAGAGATAAACTTCTCCAAGCAGGCAGCTGCCTAATGAGACTGTCAGGGGACTTCTTAACGAGATTAGGCAGGGCCCGAGCTCTGCCTCACTGGGTGGAGGATTTCTATTCAATTAGTCGTTAAGAGCAGGGCAGACACTACCCAGGAAGCTGCAGGAACCCTTGTGGATCAGGCAGCCCCTTCCAGCACTCCTAGCACTGCCCTGGCGACCCAGCCTCCCAGGGTCTGCGTGTGGCAGTGACCCTACCCAACAGAAGGATAATCAGAGTTGGCCCAGGTCATGGCACTTCCAGCCCAGGACCCCTCCCCACCACTGGAACCTGGATGGAGCTCTCAGGAGTGGCCACAGATGGGCCATCTGGAAGAATGGAGCATAGACCCCTGCCCACAACTGGTGTGTGAGGATAGGAAAGACCCACCCATGTGCAGGAGGCTGAACTAGAGGTCAAGGGCGTGGGTTGTAGCTACATATTAAAGTGGGGGCACACACCCCAGGGTGCTGTGGCTCAGCCACCTTGCCACAGTCCCAGCAGCCCACCTGACAGGCTCCCCCAGGAAGGGGCTATAGGGAGATGAACCCTGGAGCTGCCTGTCACTGGTGTCTCAGCCAGTCTGCAGGGGTATGTCTGTGAGCTCACCAGGACACACAGGCACGCACTCCTGTGTGTGTGCAGGCCCACACGTGTACATGCCATAGGCACAGTCAGACAGCTACACAACACTCACTCACTCCTGCAGGTGCCTGCAGTCCTGAAATGCAGAGCATATGGGGCCTGAGCTCAAGACCTAATCGGTACCAAGACATGATGGGAGACATGCAGGACAAAATGGCAGCAAAGAGGAAGCCCAGCCCCAGCTATGTGGTCAGGGCAGCTATGGCAGGCCTCCTGAAGTGCACACCAAACTGAGACTGTGAGGTGATGGAGAGACTGAGGTACAGTGGCAAGCAGGTGAATACAGGGGAGAGCAAGGCCCTCTCTGCTGACACAGGAAGGGCACCAGGGCATGTGCAGGGGTGAGGCTGGAGACCCAGCTGGAGCCAGACCCTGAGGACTCAAATGCTGAGCACAGACATCATCCTGCAGGCCAGGAGCCCAGGGGCCCAGCCAGACGTGAGAGTCAGGAAGATGCCCTGGTGGGCTCTGAGGGACAAGGTTGCTGGATGCCTACCCACTGTGTGCAGGTACCTGGGCTGGCGAGCACATTGCATGTTTGCGCACACGTACAGCATCCCAGAGGTGTGGCCAGGACAGAGCCAGCATGCAGTCCCTGTCTGGCTGCACCCCACCCTCTAAGAGCTGCCCTGGAGCACTCACCAACACTGATCAGAGGGCGCTGACAGTCATCACAGCCCTGCTGTCCTCCCTTTAGTGAAGTGGATTTTCTTGGCAGGAGCTAAGTAGCCTGGCACAGTGGGACCCTGAGCTGCACTCAGGGGAGCTTCTCCTGATGAGGTTTTGATCATTAAGAACAACAGAGCTTCAAAGCCCTTCCAGCCCCTGCTCACCGGGAGGGTTCTAGCTCCTGCTTCCTCAGAAGCCACCGTGGCAGGGGTGCTGGCTACATCCTGACACATGGACTCGTCTTACCAGCCCCTGTAGCACCACCAAGGAGGTGCTGGCAGGTGTGTGTGGGGCAGTGCCCCTCCCCAACAAGCTCAGCGCTGCCAGGTTCCCGGCCCCACCTGCAGCTGCTCCTCCCTCCCGTCACCCCTTCCCCTGTCCTAGCCTGGAAGAGGCAGTGGCTGGGATAATGTCATCCCCATTTCACAAATATGGAGACTGAGGCACAAGAGCCCACCAGAGGACTCCACGAGGCAGAGAAGACAAAGCCCAGGTTCTGGCTCACACCCCACACCCAGACAGCCATCAGCCCTCACAGGGCCAGCACCTGGGCCCAGGGGAGGTTCTGCTCCCTCTGTGTAGCCCCCCTCCCTCTAATACCCACTCCCACAGGCAAACCTCAGGCCTATAGAGGGGGTGGACAGGCCACTGCCCTGAGCCCCTGATTGAAGCCCAAGAGGGGAAAAGCCTTCCCAAAATAGTGCCTCCAAACCCGTGTCCCACCCCAGCTGGTGAGCGTGGGAGCCCCACACACACACTGTGGCTGTACCTTTCACACTGAGCCTTTGACTGACCCACAGAAATGCCAGGGAGAGGTGGTGCCATCAGCTCACAGCTTTTTGTGACAGGAAAAGACCTTCAAATCCAGAAGCTGACCAGAAGGAAAGGGCCCGCACAAGTGGGTTTTGGGTAGACTGACCAGATGCACCATTTCAAATGGGACAGAAAACAATGGTACTGTCCCATTTCAAATGGTACGATTGGTCACCCTAGTCCCACTGGGCTAAGTTCAAAGTGTCAGTAGGCTGACCACATGTACCATGTGAAACAGGACAGGACCGTTGTTTTCTGTCCCATTTAAAATGGTACACCTGGTGTATCTGGTTTTGGCTGGCAGGACGAGGCCACCACAAAGGCAACATGCCTCCAGGCCCCACATGTCATAGGATCCCAAGGGGTCCTCTCTCTTGCAGGGGTCCCAGAGAGAGGAGATCCTGTGTGTCCATCCATCCTATTGTCCATCCAGCGACTTCTTCTGAGTGCCCATGACCACCCTGACACCAGGCTTGGCTCTGCAAATTCAGCAGTAAACAAGACCGACACTTAACCTGCCCTCACAGACCTGACAGTCCTCAGAAATAAATTAATAACAATTGATTGCAGATAGGGAAGCACACAAAGGAGGAAAAGGCAGCTTTGACAGAGAACAAGAGGGGCCCTATTTGGAGCCAAGAGGCATCTCTCCAAGGGGAGGTGAGATCTGGGGCATAGGAGAAGGCTGAGAAGTAGCCCGTCATGTGAAGTGCCCACCAGATGGAAGGAACAGCATGTACAAAGGACCTGGGGTGGGAACATGCTTCGCCTGTTGGAGGGACAGAAAGCAAGCCAATGTGGCTGAAGCAGAGAGGTCACGAGGCAGGTGAGGTCAGCCCTTGCTGGGGGCTTGCAGACTCTCGCAAAGAGTCTGGATTTTATTCCCAGCACAGGGGGTGCCACTGAAGGGTTTCAGCAGGAGAGTGAGGTTACTGGGTTGGATTTGCAGATACCTCTGGCTGCTGTGTAGACAGTGGCTAGAGGGGAGAACAGAGGCAGGGAACAGGGAGCTGGTGACCACAAGGGTCCAGACTGAGCCCAGGGAGATGGCAGGGGAGGTAGAAAGAACCAGACAAAGGCCAAGGATGAAGGGAGGGTCTTATGAACACTAGGAGGCTAGGTAAGTCACAAGGAGAGGGCTGGCTTGGCCCCCAATCCTTCACGTTTCCTAAGTGCTCCCCACTTAACTTGGCTCCCTGTATAATTCCCAGTGCTGCCCAGCATTGTCCTAAGATACTACATAGCCAGCCCTGGGCACAAGGTGTCGACAGACACCAGGTATCACCAGGTACCTCTCCTTTTTAACAGGCCCTGACCAGGAGCTTGTAATAGAACAAACACTGCCAAGCCCTATGTCAACTCCCTGGGCTGGCTCCCAGCATTGTCCAGGTGGCTGTCCACGAGGCTTCTGCAATGAAGCAGAGATGAACTGAAAAGGCACAGACCCGCAGCCAACGCCGATGTGCTATGATTTGTGAAACCTGTACGTAAGAGAGTGTGCACTTACAGAAACAGTGCACGTGACCAAGTCAGGTGCGGTAATGCTGTCGGCTGGTGGGACGGCAGTGATTCCCCTGATGTGACCTTGTGTTCCATGGGTGCTGCTCAGTGACCCAGGGTCAAGCTACAGAGCAGACCTTGGAGCTGGGTAGTGGGATCAGGCTGGCCCAGCCTGCGGAGCATTTCTGAGGCCGGTGAAGGCCTCACGTCTCCTCCAAGATGGCTCTGGCTGGGAGGGAGAATTAACCCCAGGAAGGCGTGAGTAAGACCCACAGAGCTCCGAGCAAACGGGACTTGAAAGCAGTCAGTGTGAAACACACACTGGAGTCAATTGGAACAAGCTGCAGGTGGGGGCTCCTGACACATCACCCTTTCCTGGGCCAAAACCCTGGGGCTGGAGGACCAAGAGCTCACCCAGAGCCCCAGCAGAGACAGTGCTGACAGCCAGCATTCACTCAGGCACCGTTAATGCCAGCAGAGCATCCAGAACAAGCAGTGACTGTCCCTCTCCCTCTGTACTGGCCAGATGACATGATGAGGACAATAACTGTAGCTCCTGTGTACTGGGCACCTCCTTGGTGTCAGGTACCAGCTAAGTTCTTGACAGTCATTACCTCATCTGCTCCTTAAGACCACCTGTTAAGAAAGGTATCACTGTCCTCATTTTACAGCAGGAAAGCTGAGGTCAGCAAGTCAAATCCCTTGTTCAGGCACGTCAGTGGTGCTGTGTGCTAAGAAGGGCAGTGACAAATGGAAATATCCCAAAGAGAATCAGGTGAGATAGTGTCAGGCTCCAGGATGCGCAGTCTGAAAGAGTCTGAGAGACACAGTGGCTGTCGTTAAACATTTAAAGGGCTGTGGGTAATGACAGCCTGGCTCAGCCTGCCGTTAGGTGAGAAATGAGACTCTTCAATCCTCAGAGGTACAGGGATCTCATTAGACATGCATGGACCCCAAGGTCCTGAGAGGGACAAGGCTAGCCCGACTCCCTCAGTAAGTCCACCCCTGCCAAGTCTGGCCCCAGGCCAGGGTTGGCCCACAGCCCCTGCCCTCCTGTCTCAGCTCGGGCTACCATAACAATACCATGGATTGGGTGGTTTCAACAACAGACATTTCCCACCGTCTGGACACTGGGAAGTCCAAGATCAAGGTGCTGGTTGTTTCAGTTCCTGTTAAGAGCTCTCTTTCTGGCTTATAAACAGCCACCTTCTTGCTGGATGCTCACGTGGCAGCAAGCGAGAACAGCTCTGCTGTCTCTTCTTAGAACTAACTGACCTCCCTCATGACCTCACCAAAACCTGATCATCTCCCAAAGGCCCACCTCCACATACCACCTCAGTGGGGGCTGTAGCTTCAACACGTGGCTTTGGAAGGGGGCACAACTAACTATTCAGCCCACATTACCTCCAGACCTTCCCCGGGCCTGGCCTTGGCTTTCAGGTCCTTCTCCAGCTCTGGACACCAAGATCCTGTGATATCTGCTGGCCCACAAGGCTGGGACCCCAAGGGGACCATTCCCTGGCTCCTGCCCTCACTCCACGGACACGATGAGAAGGTGCCAAAGGGAATGCCAACAATGAGGAAGGGCCCAGGCTGCTGTTCACAGTCTCCACCAGACCTTGGCCAAGTTGAGCGGCCTCCACCACAATGACCACCTCATTGGGGCAGGGCCACATGTGGGTCCAGGGATGTCCCCCAGAAGTGAGGGGGAAATGATATTTTTTCAGTACCCCATGAACTGCCCTGTCTTAGAGCTGAGGATAAAACAAGGCACCAAAAAAGACCAAACCTCCCTTCCCACACAGTCCAATTTCCAGGAGATATCACCCATCAAGGGCTGTCACCACAATGCCGAGGTGGCTCCACTTCACAGATGTTCAAACTGAGGCTTGGAAGACAGGGCAAGTGACCTTGCAAGACCACACAGCTAATCAGTCACAGAGCTGGGATTTGAACCCAGATCTGCCTGACCCCTTTCCACCAAACAGAGCGAGGTATGCTTGCCCTAAGGCAGGCTGTGGGCAGGGCTGGGCCTGGCCAGCCAGTGCCAGACATGCTATGTACTCACAACAGTGAGGCTGCAGCAAGACTGCAATATTGTGGAGCCCCAGCCTGCACAGATGGCTCCAGGCAGCCTCCACAAGATCCATACTGTCAGGACCAACCTCCTTCTCTGCTCTCCTACGATACCCAGAAAGGCTGGGACTTAACTGCCAGCTACCCCAAATGGTGCAGGGGCTCAGGGAGCCTGCCCAGTCCAGGTCAGGAAGTGCAGGAAACCGAGTCCTTTGGGACCACTCAGGCTGGTCATGTGACAACCATCCCTACTCTTTGCTTGGCCCTTAGGTAGGCATTTTAGTGCACTTCCTCCGTGTTGTCATTCCATCTTCTAGTCAAGGAAACTGAGGTAACTTGACCAGAGTCAGAAGGCAGAGCAGGGATGGGAACCCCAGTCTGTGAGTGGCAGTAATAAGACTCCTTTGCCCCCAACTCCTGAGCACCCCATCCATTCTCATGAGGAGGCATGGGAGGCCTAGGCCAAGTGCTGGCAGGGGACAGGCCCAGGACACCAGATGGAGCTGTGGCATCTGGCTGCCTCTGGCTGGGTCTGGGGGAGGACTGACGTGAGGGAAATGAACTAGGTAGCCTGGACCAACCAGGACCATGAGTCCCAGATCTAGTCAGAAGAGGAGGTGCAGCCTGGCCTGAAGGCCACCCTCGGCCCCCAGCAGACAGCCCCTGGCTTTACCCCTGGGCACCTGTCCCACCCACAGCTTGAGCCCAGAAAAACATAGAAAGGTCCATCTAATCACCTTGTGGCTACCCTCCCTGTGCTTCAGGCCCAAAAGGGAGAACTCTGGATCTTTCTCTTCCTAATCCATGGCCATTGGCCAGAAAACTGGCTGATTATAGGCTGGGAGGAAGGTCTTTGAGAACACAGCTGATAGGATGTCAGGCACAAACCTAGTGCCTTCCTGGGATGCATGCCTGTCAGAAAGGTGAAACCCCCAGAGAAAGGGGCTGTCTGTCACAGGCCAGCCCATGGCAGAGAGAAGAGTCTCTGCCCAGCTCCATGCTATAACAACAGAGAAAGCTGCTGGTGTGCAGGAAGGCAGGACAAGGAGGGCACTGGGGGTGGGGCGAGTCTGCAGGAGGAACAACACTACAGGGAGCCCTGCTGCCGCCACAGGAAAAGGAGGCTTGCCCAAGTCCAGCTACAGGGGCCCACTGGTGCTGGTGCCAGCAATGGCCAGGCCTGCAAGCCAATCTTCATCTCATTACTCAGGATGCCTGAGCAGGCCCTAGTGTACAGGGGACAACAGTGGTAGACACAGAGCAAAGTGCAGGTGAGAGCCTGGCTAGGGCTGGAGACCCTGGCTTCCTAACTTCCTGCCACACCAAAGGGCTGCCCGGAGCTTTCTGGAGCAGAGAGACAAGTACAAGAGTGGGCAAGGGGGGATGATGGGGGCCATGAATCTGACCCAACCAGGGTCCAATACCTAAAATTATTTTCATTGTTTCTTTGTCATTGTTGTTGTTTCTAATGGGTCACCAAGGCAATGGGAGGGCTGTTTTGACATAAATAGGGCAATAGGTATTTGTGTCATTCACCAAATACTTCTATTTCTCCCTGCTTCCAAGGACATCATAAGACTGTGCTTCCTGGATCCCTTATGCCTGGCTGGGACCACATGACTAGTTTCGGCCAATGAGTTTTAAGTAGAAGTGACCTGGCGTCCACCCAGAGTTCTTTCCCTCTGAAACAGCAACTGGCAATATTCAAGCTAATCGACCATGACGGGCCAAGCTCTAAGTTGACCAATGATGGACACTGAGCATGGGCAAAAGATAAATTTTTGTTACGTTAAGCCACTGAGAACTGGGGATTGTTTGTCACTACAGCATAACTTAGTCTATTCTTACTGATGCAAAGAGGACCACAGAACAAAACTAAAGGGTATCCAAGTTGAAAAAGATTCACATCCAAGGATCAGACTAGATTAAAAATAGTTTGGGAACAAGTAGAGCAGGCTGAATGTTCTAGGTTTTTAGGTGATAGCATTTTCTGGACAGTGAAAAGGCCAAGTAAAAGAGGAAAGATGGCTGCTGGAGGGGACAAGGATGGGGAGTTCTATAAAAATTTGTAAAGACTGTGTGTCTTCCCTACCAGATGTGGCTCTGAGTGCCAAGGGGCAGCCTTAGCTGTCCTCCAAGAGAAACCTGGAGAAACGGCCTCAATATGCAGCTATAGACAGGAAGGCTGTTAAAGTGTATTACCAGGAATGGGAACAACCAGGACCTCAGGGCAGCATGAGGACACATGTCTCACTAGATCCATGGCCTCCTACCCACACACCTGGCATGAGATGTCCATGTGTTCACTGCCAGTCAAGCCAACCTCTCAATCTGGGAACAAGGCCATGGCAATAAGGATACTAAAAGGGAGACTCCAGAACCCAAAATATAAGGACATGGGTGGGGCAGGAGTATAGTCTATAAAGTGAGAGACTATATATGCATGTGTGTACATACATGTGTGTGTGTGGGCATGCATGTGGGTGCACACACAGGGGAGACCCTAGAATGAAGAACTCTGAATCCTGGGAGTACAGCTGAGAGAAGATGGCAGTCATTCCTTTACACAGCCTCGGGCTTAGGAGGAATCCAGCAAGGGAATCAGATCGAGAGAATCAGATCGTTCCCCATCCCCTGCCCAACTCTAGTGAGGAGCCACCCACACCTGCAGCTCAAGCCACAGCCATCTTCAGGCCTGAAGCATCACTGGCAGCAGCCCTTGCAGGTAGCCAGGAAGAGCAGCTCTGTGTGACAGCCAAATAAGCTGACCTCTACAAGATGTCCCCTTGAGCTCTACATGGGTGGTAGGGTAGAGGACAGGTGAGGGGTCTAAAGAAAACCTGTCCAGGCAGGGAAGGGTCTAAAGAAAACCTGTCCAGGCAGAAAAGGACGTCATTGGCTTTAGTAGTGACACAAACTTACAGTTTACTCTTCAAAAGCAGGTTCTTATAGGAACTTCTTTAGGCACAGCAGCTCTCAGGCGCAGGGAAGGTGCATCATCACAGAACACAAGTCTGCAAAGGCCCACAGGCTCATAGCGTGCCATCTCCAGAGCAAGCTTGGCTGACATAGGAACATGGCTATAGGTCTCAAGTGTCTCTAGTAGGTCTGGCTAAAACAAGGAAATGCCACCCGTAAGAGTAAATAAAAGCATAGTCACTGTGCAGAAGAAAGAAAAGGGTGAAAAACGTGCACTGGCCACCAGAGGCATGGACACGTGTGCCAACACAGAAGCAGAATAATGGCCCACAAAGTCCCCTACATCCCAACCCCTGGAACTGTGAATAAGTTAGACTACATGGCGAAGGAGAATTAAAGTTGCAGGTGGCATTGGACATTCTCCTGGATTGTGCAGGTGGGCCCAATGGACTCTCAAGGGTCCTAGGAAGGAGGAGGCAGAAGAGTCAGAGGTGGAGAGGCAGCTGTGATGACAGAATAGAGGTTCGAGTGGCAGGTTGTGAGAAGGACCCCATTGCGGATCTGAAGAGGAGGAAGGGGGCCAGGAGCTGAGGGAGGCAGGCCACCTCTGGACACCTCTAGGATTCTCCCCTAGAGCCTCCAGAAGGAATCAGCACTGCTGACACCTTGATTTGAGTCCGTGAGACCCATGTCTTTTGGACATGCAGAACTGTAAGATAAGAAATTTCTGCTTTTAGCCAAGTAAATTTGTGGCAAAATATGTTTCAACACCAAGAGGAAACTAGTATAGTCAAGTGAATGGGAGTGATGGCAGTAGGCCTACAGGCATCTTTAATGACACTAACATCGCACTCAAGGAGGTCCTGGCAGTACCTCCTGGGCAAGGACAAATAGAGCTGCTCCCAGACAGAACAGTGGGTCTGCAGCAGGGGCTGCAAGGATATGGCCATAACGGGGCCTATAACTCTGAAGGGAAGCCAAGGAAAATGCTAGAGGCACCAAAGCTCAGGGAGCTTTGACGTCTATATACCGGCAAGGTGTGTGAGGGGAGGGTGACCACCTAGCAGTGACCAGCACAAAATGACCAAGACCATCAGATGGCCATCAACAAGCTCACTGAGCTTTACTTTCATTTTATTTCATTGTTTTATCCTGTGAAAACCAAACTATACTTGGGTAATTTTTACCTTGTCTTCCTAAAACACTTTTGTGCTTATTGTAACTAAAAGGAATATGCCCTCACAGACATTCCTTTTTCCTTCCTCTTCCCTAAATTGTTATCTTTCTACTCTATGACAGATATATCTACAGCATAACCCATAACTCAAGTCTTTTACTTACAGTAAAAGATAATACTGTGAATGGAGAAGACTTGTGTTTTGCCAGTTCTTTTACACATTTATGCATTTATAGAATCTTCCCCTTGAACAGGCACTTTAAAATAACAGGAAATTTTTTATTTAACAAATTAGCATCTCTCCTGTTAATATGAACTTTGCCAACTAAATCTAAGATAACATTTTAGAGATTTAAATATCATTTGTTAATTGTTTACTAACTTTATATCCTCATCAAATGCATATTTCATTAAGTGTGACCCATTCTTTTACATAAACATAAAAAGAGTGACCAACTGTCTTAAAAGGTAGTTTGTAAGGAGCTTCTACAAATCAGCCTAATGAAACTGTAGATATAAATTGTAGGACCAAAAATCAAAGTAGTTGCTTATTTTCTTCAGTAATACTTAAGCATATCTCAGCATAAATGATTCTGGTTTTTTTTTTTTAAAGTCAGATGTGTTGAATGTTGAAAAATATACACAGATGCTAAAAGGAATGTTTACAAATAGTTCACAGTGACATCAGCAAAAGCCAACGATGCATTAAATGAAAAAGCAGGATATAAAGAGAATGGGAGCACTCGGCATTTACAAAATACAGTGCAGGGCAGGGAGAGCGACTAGAAGGAAATAACAGAAGTAGAATTCCCAACAATTTTGTCCTGTCTCTTGATGCTTTCCTGTGCCTTCCAAATTTCATATAATGAGCATGTATTGATTGTCCTTTCTCTTTTTACATTTTTAAATTAATTTGTGCTCATTGTAGCAATGCATTTCTTTCATAATCAGAGAGAGAAAGCTAAGTAAAAAGCTAAAAATGCAAAGGTCAGTGGGGGTCCACTCTCAAGGAATTCACTAGCTTAAAAAATGATGCAGCAGAAAATATCAACAGCCTCGAGAGAAACTGAGACGAATTCACAGCTGGGTCAAGGAACAGGGGCAATTAGTGTTTAATGAGCACCTACCATGGGCCCTCTACGGACAATTTTTACGTGTCTCACACATTTAATCCTCAAAATAATCCCATGAGGCAGGTACTATGATTGTTCCCTTTTAACAGATATGGCAGCGGAAGCTCAGAGCAAGGCCAGGACCCCCCCCCCCCCCAGGGTCACACTGCAAGTGGGGCAAGCAGGATTTGAAAACAGTTCCTTGGGCTAGAGCAACCAAGCTCTTATCCCTGCATGGTGCTGTCTATTGGGCCAAAATATGGGGAACATCAATCCCAAATCCCTGGGAGGTGGGAGGTAGGGGTGGGCACTGAGCTACCCTTCATCTTTGGCCTCAACCCACGCACACACATAAGAAGTCCTTTCCTTTCCCACCCAAACTATGCCTACCACCCACATCATGCTGCAATGAACATCCAGGCCCAAGAGAGAGATAAAATCTCCATCAAGCAGGGCCAAGCCACAGAGCACAGCAGGAAGGACACCCAGCAAGCTGAATGCCGGCCCAGTGGAGCCCCAGGCTAGGGAGAAGGAGCCTCTGAGCCCTGCTCTGCACTCCCCAGGCCCTGGAGGGGCTGGGTCCTCTCATCCTTTGTCGACATCCAAGGGCTGTGCAAGGTCATGGGATAACACTGTGGATTCCTGCTCACACGATTCCGAAGTTAAAAACACATGCCAGCTTCATTCAGCACACACTCTCTGGACAGCTGGCTCATCAACACCCAGTCAGGACCCCTCTACCTAGACAAGGGTCAGCCCTCAGACTCCAACAGCCTCGTGTGGACGTGAACACACACTCTCATACCCTGCCATCCTTGGAGCCTGAGACACTGCCAGTTACACAAATAGAGAAACTGAGACCCAAAAAAATAAATTCTCTATTAGAAAAAGTCCCTGGGTGGAGCCCTGTGTCTCCAGGATAAAGTTGCACTGGGGCTTGATGGCTGAATAGTCCATAGCTTTTTTGTTTGGCTTGTATTATGTTGGCAAAATGTTTGATTAATTGACAATAGTTAAAAATCAGATTTTACATTTTCAGTCCAGATTTTGGGGCTCCTCTTTTTTAAAAACAAGATTAGCACAACTACACCACCAGGATTTTCATTCCCAAACAGCAAATACACTAAAGCTATGGAACACAAGCCTGGTGTCAACATACTGTGAACTCCTGGGTACAGAAATACGTGCCTCCCCACTGTATCCTCAGCCTCCCAACACAGATACTAGGGCGTGGGGACAGTATCATGGGAGCAGGAGGCACTAGGAAAATTGTGGCACGGAACTGGAAAAGTTTGTGTTCAACCCAGATCCCCACCCCAGTTAGGGTAACTCCTTCCTGGAGGCCCATCCTTCCCTGGCTGGCACCCACCTTCATGAGAGCACACAAATTAAGTTCAAGGGTGGAAAATGTGGGGGCAGGGACTGTGGATGGGACATGACCAGACTCCAAGGACAGGGATTCCTCCACCTGGACTTCAGTGGACATCAGACCATGGATATCTGCCAAGGCTACAAGTGGCAGTCCCCATAATAAGCAACACCAGCCTCAGGCCTTCAGGCCCCAGAGCTGGGCCTTCTCCCTCCTCTGCTGTACCCAAGAATAGGAGACTCTCAAAAGACCTGCTCCAGCACAAAGTTCTCCCTAGCATGAGCTCCAGCCTTCTGGACTCAGGCTATAGACCAGGTGGCCCAGAGCCTTCACGACTGTCACCCAATCCTTGCAGGTACCCAAGAAACCCGCAGCAGAACAAAAACCTCTGGTACCAGCAGTACTCTGGGTCCAGTGGGCTGGGGCAGGGAGAGCTGGCCTGGAGCCCTCCACTAACTCACCTCCTCCCTACCCGCACTGCCAGTTCCTCCTGGGAGGAATCCACACATTCTGTGCCACCAGCTGTGCCCTCTATCCTCAGCACTCCCACTCCAAGCGAGGGTTCAGAGTCTAGCCCATAGAGATGAGGAGAGATAAAAGGGGGACTGAGTTGGGCAGATGTCGAGGGGTAGAGAGTGCCTTAGGCCCTGACCAGGAAGTGGGTGGCATAGGGGAGGAACCCGAGTTCCAGAAAGTCGAGCCTCTGAGCAAGGTGGGAGAGGAGGGACTGACAGAGGTAGAAAAAAAGGGGGTGGGAGGGGGAGGGCGCTGACGAGAGCGTCCCTACGCTGCCCCTGTGCACCTGTTGCCCGACCTGCATGCAGCAGAGGCTGTAGACCAGGATGGCCCAGGCCCAGGCTAGGATCTCCCTGCAGCCAGGCCCGGCCCAACTCACTCCTTTCCTGATCAAACAGCGCCCACCTCCGGCCTCGGCGGCGGCACCTCTGCCCGGTACAGCGAGAGAGAAACCGGTTCTCCCAAACCCGGCGGAGAAACGCGGGGCCGAGGCACCGAAGCGCGGGTTGCGGAATGCGGCGGGGACCTGGCTGTGCTTCCAACAGGGGAGACGGCGGGCTCGGGCCGCGTAGGAAGTCACTGGCCCATGGAGGCCAGGGGAGGGATACGAACACAGCTATTCCGCACACAGACACGCCCACCCACAAACACTCGAGAAACAAAGACGGCCGAGCCCACGCGCCTGCATGGCCCGCTGGGTGCACACACGTGCCAACCGAGCTAGAGAGGAGCTGCACGACCCTGCGACACGCCCAGCGACACGCCCTGCAAGGATCTCGGCTCGCCTCGCTCCAAAGTTCTCCATCACAGCCCGGCCACCGCTGCTTCGGTGAGCCGCGGAGGGCACGCGCTCCGTGCTGGCACCGCGGCTGCCCAGGCGCACGGGGACTCGAATCGGCCAAGTCCGTCGTTACCCTGCAGGTTCCTCTGCTGCGCCACCTCGCAGGGTGCGGCCCAGTTAGCCCTGCGGCCACTCACCTTCCTGCACGGCCTGAAACGGGTTGTTGGCCTCGATGACCTTGATGGAGTAGGTGATCTTCTCGCTCTGCAGGATATCATCGTTGAGGCTCAGGTCGGATACGGCCAGCTGGAACACCCTGTCGTCCTTGGCCGCGTTTTCCTCAAAGATGGCACCTGGAGGAGAGGAGGGGTCAAGACCCGGCTCATAGAGGAGCTCTCCCTCCCCACCTTATTCCCACCCCCCACCCTGGTCATGGTGCTGTCAGGACCTGGTTGTCAGGTAGCAGGTGTTCTGCACTGGTGTTTCAGGATAGTTTAAGGCTCTCCTTAGTCGACCAGCACAGGAATATGCCCCCCACATGTGTTCACAGTTGACATGAGCAACACATGCACATCGCTCACGCTGCCACCAGGTCACACACGTCTCACAACCAAGCCACCTCATGACCAGGCCATATCCCACACGATGGACTGAGCCAAGTAGGGGTGGCCTCAGGCAACACCCAAATGCCCCATGAGTCCGTCCCAGGAGCCAGAAAGTTCTCCGCAGGGCAGTGTCCCCTGCCCCAAGCCCAAAATGGAATAATGACTTCTTTCAGCCCTGCACATTCCCCTCTGAGTGCAGCTGAGCAAGCAGGTCCGAGTGGCTTTCGTGCACCAAAGAGCTTCTTTACTCCGGGCCCTTGGATAGTGGCATCTCAGCCCCTGCCTGGCTCCCCAGCAACACTTCCCAGCCTGGCGCCCCACCTCTCCCCCACTTCTTCCTGCATGTGTGTAAGGGAGTAGAGACTGTTCTAGACCCCTTGCCTTCTGACCCAGCAGGGCTGAGAAGTCCAGAAGGAGCAGCTCTTGAAAGGTCCTTCCAGAACCAGCAACAGTTCCTCCAGGGTGGCCTTCCTCTGGTCTTTTTCAAGCTTCGCACAGCCTTAGCCCCCTCTGCTCTTCCAACTCGCCAGATCCCGGCCCTGCAGCCTGGCAACTCCAGAGTCGTCCCCACCTAACCAAGCCCCGAGGGTTCCCATATGCCCAAGCCTGAACTCGATGATCCCCGGAGCTCTTCCTGGGCAGGAGGAGGGAGGCCCCAGTTCCCCATTACACCAGAGCCGCAATGCTGACCATGAGACCCGAGCCCCCACCCAGCCACCCCAGCAGAAAGCAGGTTTGATCTCCGGCCCCTGCGGGGGAGAGGAGGTGGCGGTGCAGCTCCCCAAACCCATGCCTAGTTCCTCATAACCCCTCCCCACAACCTCACCTCGCCTGGCCTGTCCCATCATCCCTGCCTTCTCTCACCTCCCAACCCCCAGTTTCTCTGTGCTGGCCGGTCTTCCCCAACTTCCGGAAAGGCGACTGCAGAGGGGCTCCCCCAAATCAACCGCTCTCAGCCCCCCAGCTCAACCTAACTTCCTGGGATCCCTCCCCTGCTGCTACCAACTCCCACACACTCTCCCTTTGCGCGCCCCCTCCTCCTCTCCTCTAGCTCGTCTTCTCTCCTAGTCCTCTCCCTCCATCCATCTCTTCCCGCTCAGTGCGCACACGCGCGCGCACACACACACACACACACACACGCACACTCCCCCTCCCCGCCGCCCACGCTTCTTCCCTAGGCTCTCACCACCCGGCCCGACTGCCGGTCCCCAAGACTTGGACCACAGAAAACTCTGGGACAGTCCAGGATTCGGTTGCAGTCGCCACAACCCAATACACACGCCCCCACACACCCCCGAGAGATACCAGACACACGCCGAGAAAACAGGCAGACACTGTCCACTCTAACAGGCGGACAGTCGTACACTGACCAACATAAGCCCACATGGCCCCACACACCTCGACGCCCTTTTGCAGTGACACCAACACGGTGCCAGGCGCACACACAGCGACACACGATGACAACACCCACCACCCATTCACACACGGTTCCGGTTGGGCCTCTTTTGGTTTTGCCCTGTCAACTTGGCGTGACCCCGGGCCGTGTCCGCCCCATGCTCCCCGCTGCTCTGAGCTGCGCCAAGGGTTGGCCTGAGCCCGCCGACGGCCCGTTAGGGGCGCGGGTCTGGACGCGTGTCCATCTCTGGGTTCCCCGCAGCCGCGGCCCTAAGTATCGGCAGAGGCCGCGGGGCCCCGCGCGCGGAATGGAGCCCCGGGGAGCTGCGAGAAGCCCGCGGGAGCGCGACGCGGCCCGTGCACAGCTCCTCCGCGGGGCGGCGCGGCGCGGCCCTTCTGGGAAAGACCATTTGCCGAGCCCCTCGAACCCCGGCAACCACCAAGTTTGGACACCGTGTACCCCCCGGCGCTGCCGAGGCCCCCGCCCAACCTCGGTCCGGCCGGCCGCCGCGCTCACCGATGTGGATGATGGAGTCGGCCCGCACCGACACGCACTGGCATATCCAGGGGAGAAGCCACAGCGTCAGCGCTTCCATGTCCCCCGGGCGCGCGGCTCATCCGCCCGGGCCCGGGGCGAGGCCGAGGGCAGCGCGGAGCGGGGAGGCGCCCGTCCGGGTGCAGTCCCGGGCCGCTCCCCGGGAGAGCCGAGCCCGCCCGAGCGTCTTCCCCCGCGCGCCCGCCCCTGTGCCCGGCGCCCGCCCTAGCCCAGCCCAGCCCAGCGCAGTCGGGCGCCCGCTCCGGCTCCGGTGGCGGCTGCGGTGGCGCTGGCAGCCCAAACCCAGGCCGGCGCGGCGGGGGCGGCCCGCGTTGGCGGCGGCGGCGGCGTTTCCCGCGGCTAGGGCGTCTTCAGAGGCGGCGGAGGCGGTGGCAGTGGCGGCCGGGCCGGCGCAGCGGCTCCGGGCTCGCTGTGTGTCTGAGCCCCGGCGAGGAGCGAACTGCGGAGGACGCCCCCTCCCCTCCCCCTCCCCCTCGGCTCTGCTCCCCCTCCCCTCCCTGCCCGCCTCCCGCCCCTCCGCCCTCCTCCCGACCACGTGACTGCGGAGCCTCAGCCTCGCCGCGCCGCGCTCGCCCGCTCGCGGCTTGGAGGGGGCGCCGGGTGCTTCGCGCTCACGACCCGGGGGACTCTCGGAGGCTGGCACCGCGGCGGGGACCGGGCAGGGCTGCGGCGCGCAAAGACTTGGCTGCTCAGTGCCTCACGCCCCCATTCGCCAAGGGCGGGAGCGTGGAGAAGGGTTGCTTGACCATGGACTGCCCTCGGAGGGTCCCGGAGTTCTCGGGCGCCCGCCGACCTCCGCCGCGAAGCGTCTGCACCCCCCACCCCCCAGCCTCGGGCAGAGAGCCCCTCGCGGAGCCGGACCGAGGGTAGCCGGGGGACAGACGGGGCGGGGCGCTGAGCCGGGCTCGGGCTGCAAGGGGAGTCAAAGGGGACCGGCCGCCGCCGAGCGTCACAGAGCAGAGCGGGAGTCGCGGGCTCGAACCCTGGCCGGGACCCATCCCCCGCCTGGCGGGCCCTCGGGCCCCACGCTCATCCGGGAGTCCGACAGGAGGCTCGGACTCTGAAGCCCAATTCATGGCCGGAAGCCGACGCAGCCGTGACCGCGGCGCCTGGACGTGAGGAGCCTTCCAAGAGGCCGGTGTGCTAAGACTCTGACTCTGCGCGGAGCCCTCACACGCGAGCCTGGTCGGAGAACCGGCTTCTCCAGGCCAGAGCCGGGTGAAGCGCTCTCCGCCGCCCAGCGAATGCCTCCGGGTGGCCACCGCCCGTTTTCGCGTTAAGTTCTTGGGTCTCGAGCCTGGGAGGAGGTGGCAAGCCAGACGCCCAGCTCACCCAGCTCAAGTCCCAGACGATCTGGGCTCCACGGGGCACACCCAAGATTTCGGGGAAACAGCTGAGCTTTCCTGGACCGGGATTCCACGGAAGCTCGGTCTGGGTGCGCCTGGCAGTGCTTCGTGCAAGGGGCCGCTCCCACGAGCCCTGGAGTGCCCCTTTGGCCCTGCTGCTGGCCCGGCCCCAGCGTCCCTGCTCCAGGGCCACTTGCTGGGTGCGCGGGATTCCGAGAAGCTCAGAGACGTCCCGTGCCTGGAACTGCCCGCGCGGTGGAAGAAGCGGACACCTAAACAGATCATTAAAAGACGTGGAGAGGACCCTGAATGAGCTATGTAGGCGCAGGCTCATCCTGGGCTCTGAGCCAGCCCAGGAGGGGAGAGCCAGGGATGTCTTCCTGGAGGAGGTGATCATTCTAAGGGCTGAGTGGGCGTTATCAAGGGAGAAGGAAGGAGGCTTCCAGGCATTAAATGCTGATTAGCGAGCCAAAGCAGGAAGAAAAAGAAGTGCGTGAGAGTGTGTGTGTCCCAAGCTAGGAGCCACTGGCCAATCTTACTTGGGAAAAGCGGGGTAGGAGGCTGGGCAGAGGGGTCCAGGCTTGGACAGCAGTGTGAGGCAGTCCTTGCAGTAGCCGATGGGACCGACTCATCTGGGCGGGAGCAGCCTGGCGGAGAGGAGTTGGATTGGAGAAATCCTAAGGAACCGCATAAGCAAGCAAAGTGACGTCCAGGATGAGGGGGCCAAGTGGGTGAGAAGAGAGGGATGATGGCATCTGGGGGAGGCTGGGTTACCCAGATAAGTGTGGTGCCCACACAAAAGCACTTCCTCAAGAAACCTGTCTTTAGGGCCAGGAATTGTAAAGCATGCCCCATCTAGCCTCTCCAAACTCCCATCCCTCCATTCTCATTCTCTCAGAATTCCACCATTCACGGGCTGAAAAGTTGCAGGGAGAAGGGAAATAAAAGATGATTTTTATTATATGACCATTTGGTTCCTGTGGAGACCGTTTCCACCCCGGAAGGATTGTGGGTGTGGTCAGGGGCCATAGGGTCAAGGACTCCCAGGCTCACTTGTTTGGGCCCCTGCAGTGTATTAGAAGTTTCCATGTATATTATGCTAGGGAGAGGTAGCATGATTGCAGTGGGACAAGACCGCCTTTCAAATATTAAGAAGGCAGCGCACCAACACACACAAACACACAGTTTTAAGAAGACTTCTTCTATCAGTTTCTAGCTTGGATGATGAAGTAGATAATGAAGTCCCTCTGGTTTGGGACCTAAGGGTTACAACTCAGATTGGAACCCCCATGGAAACTGTTGGCCTGGGACAACCTCACCTCCTGTCCTGGGTACCCCCTTCCCCTGCATCTCCCTCAGATGCTCATTAATTAATGTTCATCCTCCTATACTCCCAAGCTACGCCAGTGCCAGACTGGAATGCTATGGGTACTCTTGCCTGGCCACAAGGGACACTCTGCATAGGTCCCATTTCTCCTAGAGCTGGGAGGCAGACCCAGAGAGCACTGGAACCTTCTACACACCCATCTCTAAGCAAGACAATTGCAATCCTCTCTGCCACGTGAAGTTGGGATTACTAGATTCAGGGACATTATTGGGGCTTTATCGGGCTTATCAAGCCCTTAATTACTTGATCCTGGCCAGCCCAGTCTCTCTAAGCCTTGATAACCTCTGGGAATGCAAAAACTGCCTGCCCAAAACCAGACTTCTGGAGAAGCAAGTCTACCCAGTGAACAAGTTCACCCCGACTGTAACGCCTGGCTAGAGAAGACAGATTAGCAATATCTGGGTCATATGATGCATTTGCATTTCACAGAGGGGAAACTGAAGCTCAGAGAAAGGAAAGACTTGCCCAAGGCTCCACAAGTGAGTTGCTGGCAGACCCAGGACTCAGTGCTGGTGGTTTGCTCCTCACTACACAAAGCTGTGTTCCAGAAATTAAAACTAGGTCAAGAAATCTTTCTTTTGCAGAGAGTTTAGCCAACATAGATGACTGCTTTTTCTAAAGAGATTTTATACTGATTCTCACTATACTTACCACATGTAGGCACTGTACTCAGTCCCCTACAGCATACCTATGAGATGGGTTCTCATTTTACAGACAAGGAAACTGAAGGAGTGTGCAAAATTAAACTGGGCCCATCAGGAATCTCAACCAGAACACTACGGGAAGCCAGGAGTTTGCTGCCAATGCTGCAGATGAAATGTCAAGGCTAAGAAAAGGGCCATGGTGATCCACCTGGAAGTCACAATCATGGTAACTTAAAAGCCTTGTCATTCCAGAATTGCAGACCTCTCCTTTCTCCACCACCTTCTTGCTCACCCCATCAATAACTGAACTAAGGAAAGTCCAGCTGGGGTCCTGACCATCCCCAGGAGCTGTTGCCCTGGCACAGTCCCTGAGGAGCTGCCTGCCCCATGTAGAACCACCAATGCCCAATCCCAATCCTGTTCCTCCTAGACAGCTCCCAGAGTAGACATGATACTGTACCCTGAAAGACTGCCTTACCCCGCTCTCTCCCCAGCAGAGAGCTTGTCTGGCATTTCTAAGACAATTCAGCCCACGACCCTGCATGAAGGTTTCTGCCAGCAAGAAAGACCGAGGCCCAGCCAGAGGTATTCTCTTCAGGTTGTGGCACAGAAGGCCAGCTCCCTGGAGTACACACGAGGAGGCCAACCCCAGTCCTGGTGTCAACCCCCCAGGGAGGGTTTAGTCAGCATCTTAGAGACAGCCAGGCTTGGAGCCCTATAGCCTGAGTTTCAAACTGGGCCCAAACTCTGGGCTCCCAGTAACCTACCTTCTGCCAGGATCGGATCTCAGGAAATCCCTCTTAACACACCAGGGGTTTCTTTTAAACTCACACACACAGAGAGAGACACACACACACACACACACACACACACACACACACACACCCTATTTATTGCTTATTTCATCGCTTGCTCAGCAGCTGCCTTTGGCTCTTCTGTTGTATGTTAATTGTCCACCTCTTCGCCTTCTCTACCCCTGCTTGTCAAACTCTTTCATCTCATTTTCACTGTTTCTCAGTATTTATTTTATTTGGTCTTCTTTTATATTTCTATATTTTATTTTTACTCTTGGTTAGTCTCATGGGTTTTTATTTTCAATTTCCTAGGCCAACCATCTTTTGCATCACTCATTCTATAGTCTGACCTTCAATTCATTTCGTCTGGTTTTCCTGAGGTTGGAGGTAGGGAAGGTAGCCTGAAAGTACCCTGTCTGTACCTACTTGCTGGAGCCACCAGAGCAGGACCCATGGATGTGTCCCAGCCCACTGCCCACCCCCAGCCTTCACACCATTTCCAGCTACCCTTTCCATGGCACTGGCCGTGGCACAGGGCAGCCACCCGTGGCCAGCAGCCCAGGGCTTCTACTTACTGGAGCCACGCCCAATGGGCCAGTGAGGAGGAAGGAAATCACACAGCACACAGTGTTCCCTCCCTAGATAGGGGCGCCTCATCTTTGCAGAGCAAAGGTCCCTCTTTATTCCCATTGTAGAGTCTAGAAACAGGCCCAGGATTGGGTGCTCAGTCTGCTTACAACCAAAATAGTCCAAAAAATTACCCATGTGACAAGTTTCTGCCTTCACAAAAACAAGCTAGAACTGCCAAGATCCGATCCCTGGACCCGAGCTCTCTAGGCAGGATGGGTGGCAGGATCAAACACCAGCCCAGGCCATGCTGGGGTTCTCATGCTGACATCCAGGATTCCCCTGGCTCCTCAGAATCCAGCAAGGCCTATCCCTTCCTTGGGCCCCCCTGAAGGCCAGAAGAGGCAGGCCCGTGTTTGTACAAAGGTGTAACCAAACACCAAGGGAAAGTCCCAGACTGGATCCCAGGGCACCCTGTGTCCTAACCTCCTCCTAAAGCAATGATTCTCCAAGTGTTCATCCCCCAGCCTAGATCTAAGAGGTTCTTCAGGGGAGGCCAAGGCTTCTGGGGCTCTAGATCTACCCCAATTCTATCAGTCTTGCACATGGATACCCTGAGTTCACTGTGTGTGCAGAAAGGTTCTGCTGAAGTTCAGAAACCACTGCCACAAAGAATCTCTCCTGACCCTGAATGCTGGCCTAGCCCACTCCGAGCCTACTTGCTGGGGTCCCAGATTTCCAGCTATAAAGCCTGGAGAGGCTTCTTCCCTCTCTCCCTAGACCCTGGGCTCTGCAACTCTTCCCTTTTTTGTGTTTGTGGAGTCCCTGATTCCATAGGTAGGACCAAGTGGCAGAGAACCAAATCCTGGCCTGTATGCCTATCCCCAGAACCAAAGTGAGGCCCCCACATGCTCATCAGCCACAGAGGCCCCCTGGCCCTCCCACCACTGTCCCGGGCTCCTCCTGCCCCCTGCCATCTGCCGAAGTGGGTCCTTGCAGTGGGCTCCGTGCAGGCTTTGAACTGAGTTAAGGAAGAAATACAGATTTCAAGCATAGAGAATAGCAAAAGGAAAAGCATGGAGGTAGAAGCATGTACAGCAGTGGTTCTCTGCCTTCCTAAGGCCGCAACCCTTTAATACAGTTCCTCATGCTGTGGTGACCCCCAACCATAAAAGAAACATAATTAAAGCATAACGATTAATCACAAAAACAATATGTAATTATATATTGTGAAATATGTGTTGTCCGATGGTCTTAGGCGACCTCTGTGAAAGGGTCATTTGACCCCCAAAGGGGTCACGACCTATTGTAAAGGGACACAGAGTGGAGAGCAGCAGATGTGAAGGGGAAGCAGTGGAGGGATCGGAATGGTCCTGGGAGATGCTGAAGCTAGACTCTCCTTCCCACACAGGTCTGTGCAGAGCAGGGGCTGGGGTGGCCCCACAGCAGCCAGAGTCTGGTCAACCATCATGTCCTCAGTGGGCCTTCTGGGGAAGCCATAGGGTTACTGATCCACAACAGAGAGTCAAGACAGAGGGGTTAGGCCCTTGTCCTCCTGGCCACCAGGATGCTCGCAGGAGACTGTCCCATCCTGGCTCTGCACAAGACACTCTATGCCAGTCATATGTCCTCTGCCCTCCCCCAGGGTAGGGCTATGGGTGTCCCCAGGTAAGGTGGGGCCTTAGGGTTCACTTCAGCCTGTTCCACATCTACGATGAGGTACCCAGTGTCAGCCTACACACCAGGTTGGGAGTAGCACAGTGGAGACCCCAGACACTTGGTTAAATGAATGTGAGAAGCCCACCCATCCTACCTCTTCCCATCATAAATCCAACAGCTCCCACCAGCCTGGGCCTACAGCCTCTCAGAGCTGAGTCCCCCACTTTCCCAGGGGTGCAGAGATTGGGGGAACTACAACTACCTGGAGCCCCTACTCCAGACCCAGCCCTCCTGCTTTGCAGCCCCTAGCAGATCTGGTCACCCTGTTCATGGACACACCGATTTATAAGAACACCTTTTCTAGCCTGTAAACCTCTTCTTTTATCCGGTGATGAAATGAAATTGTGATTGATTTTCTCTGTCTGGGTGTCATGGTGCATTTAGCACTCTGTAAACACAAAGGATGAAGGTGCCCCCTCCCAGGGATGCTCCTGGGGGACTCAGTACTCCTTCAGAAGAAATGGGAAGATGGCACAGGCCCCAGATCCACGGCTGACATGCTGGGCAGCCTTCAGGAAGGTCCCTAACTCCTGGGAGATTCATCTAGAAAATAGACCCAGGGTTCTGGTGTGGGAGAACCCAAGTGGGAGTAGAAGGAAGCAGAAGCCCCAAGGGAAGGCCCAAGGGAATGAAAGGAAGCTCACGTGTCTAACCCTTGCCCAGTGCCAGGCCCGTGCACAGTGGCACTGCATACACCTCACTGCAGGGAGCTGGCAATGGGGACAAGGGGCTGCCAAATGGAAGCCCTGAGGATGCAGGCCTCCCTGGTCTTCTTTAACTGTCTCCAGGAGCAGGACAGGCCAAGGATAAAAATGGAAGCAAGGAGAAGCTACCATAGGAAATGAGAACAGTCGTCAGAGGTCAGAGGAAAGGGCTCAACCATAGAGAAGCCCAGTCCACTGGTCACCTGCTCATATGGTTAGTGATCCACACAAGACCCTCTGAGAACTGGTTCTTATCTCCACCCTACAGATGAGATCACTGAGGCTCAGAGCAGTAAGATACCGGACAGTTAATGGGTGTGATAGGCGGGCAGGTATACAAGGTGGGACAATTAATTACGTGAACTCATCCCAGAAAAAGTGCTACATACCTCATTGCAGAATACTACTAGCCACTTTCCAAGTACTCCCCTTGGGAAGCTCTACACCAATGCCAGCACCTAGTCCACCCTTCAAAGCAATTTTAAAATTTTTGGTCATCAGAGCTGTCATCCAACCCAAAATCTGACCATTAAGTTCGCCAACTTGCCACCATGCACTTACGTTGGCAGCACTGTTCAAACGACTTGGTAAGGTGTCAGAACCTTGGCAACTTAATTGTAAGATTTGGGGTATCATGACAGCTCTGATGGCCATTTCAGAAAAAGAGTTCCAAATTTGCTTTGAAGGGTGCACTAGGTGCTGGCATCGGTGCACAGCTTCCCAAGGGGGAGTATTCTAAGGTGACCGTAGTGATACTCAGCAATGACTATGTAGCACTTTTTCTAGGATGAGTTCATGAAATTATCTGTCCAACTTCATATACCAAAAGATACCCACCTCCTAATCCCTGGAGCCTATAAATGTGAACTTATTTGGAAAAAGTGTCTTTGCAAATGTGATTGAGATAAGAAGATTGTCTTGGATTGTCTGGGTGGACCCTAAATGCCATCACAGGTATGCGCATAAGAGAGGCAGAGGTAGACACAAACAGAGGCACTGTGACCATGTAGGCAGGGATTGGGTGATGCAGACAGAAGCCAAGGAATAACAGCAGCCACCAGAAGCTGGGAGAGGCAAGGGATGGATTTTCCCATGGAGACTGTGGAAACATAGCCCTGCCAGATTTCAGACTTTTGGCCTCCAGAACTAGAATAAATTTCTATTGTTGTAAGGCCCCCAATTTATGGTAATTTGATAAAGCAGTCACAGGAAATACACACAATAAGGAAGCCTGCATTCGAACCCAGGTCTGGCATGGGCCACCAGGGCCTGGGCATGGAGACAAACTCCAGCTTGTTTCAAGAGAAAGGTCCAAGGACCCCCGGGCCCAGCTGTGCATTCGCCCAGGCTGCATGCATCTACCTCCCTTGCAGACCTGCAAATGGAGAGAGCTAGGGCAGGCCAGTGAGGCAGCCAGCAGAAGTGAGCAGCCCTCCCCGGGGCAGCCATCCACCTGCACATCACCTCATCCTTTCAAAGCTACAAGACCAAAGGAAACAGCAATTGGTGGGAAAGGCGTGAGGCACCTCTCAGGTGTGTCTGGGACCAGCTGCAGCTGCCTTCACTCTGGCTTCCTATGCAGCAATCCACCCCTACCCTGTGTCTTAAGACATAAAAAGCCCTTTGTTTCCTTTATGCAAAAGTTTGTTTTAATATCTAGTTTGATTTAGATAATGCCAGAAAACATGAAGAAGGAAATTACAGTCACTCATAACATCATCTCCAGTTTCTTCCTGACCTTCCTTGGGCTGTGTGTGTCCTGGCCCTTTCTGACCAATGAAAAGCTGGCTGAAGCCCTATTCCTCGATAATAAAAAGGCAGCACCTCAGGAGGAGACTTTGCTCTTTCCTCTCTCCCCTCTTCTGCCCGTGAAGAGGAGATTAAGAAGAGAGCCTGCCCATCTGTGACCTTGAGAAACCAAGGATGGCGCTAACGGCCTCATCCAAGGATGGCTGAGCCACCAGATGACAGGGATGGGGGATTTTTCAGCCCTGGACACACGAGATAGTAAAACCCTTAACTGTTTGAAAGTTTTCAGTTATTTCTAACGCAAGACCTAACTGACACCACCAACCAAAAATAACCACTTTGATAGTATCATGTTTTCTTCCTGTCCTTTTTTTCTACTCAGGTATAATCATTAAATAGAAGCAGACTAAAGTACCACTACCTGGAATAAATTTATTTTTCACTTGTTTATTGCTTGTTTTCCCCTGTGGAAGATAAGCCTCATGAGAAGGATACTGTCTAACTTGTTTATAATTTCATTCCCTGTATCTAGAATAATGCCTGGCATGTTGAGATGTTCAATAAATGTTGGTTAAATCAATGAATTAATTAATGAGCAAATGAACATTTTAATGTGAGTACTTCCCCCTGCCATGAAATTGTTTCCTGAAAACATTATTTTTAATGGCCAATTACAATTCTATTCCATGAATCCATTAAACTTTATTTAACCAGTCACTTCCTGTGGGACATTTTTTTTCCAATTTTCACTATTATAAATAATGCTACCAGAAAAATACTTATACAAGCATTTTTAGCTCTTATGCAATTATTTTCTTAGGATAAATGCCTAGAACAGTTATGCATAATTTAAATCTCTTAATACATATTTTCAAAATTGCCCTCAAAAGCCGTTTTTTAAAACCAATTTACATCTTCATGGGCAATTCATGAAAGTGTTTGTTTCTCTGCACCTTTACCAACACTAGGCATTATTAATTTCTAATTTTTTTTAAGTCCAATAAACGAAAAGCTGTACCTCAAAGTTGTTTTAATTTGTATTTCCTGATCAGTGGGTTCCCTGAGTGTTCTTTTGCTAGTTTGTGGCTCTTTGGCAGGTCTTTTCTGCCCAGAGCTTTTAAGGGTGGGGTGATGACTTGCATCTGCCATCATCTGCTGAAAATACCATATTTTGCCATGCATAATGCACAATTTTTTGCCCAAATTTGTGAGAGAAAAATAAGGATATACATTATGTGTGGATACTACTAATTCCATATCTATTAATATGTAAATGCTTTTAATCAATTTATGCTTATGAGTTACAAGTGTAACTCTAGAAATCAATAACAATATCCATGTGCAAAATAATATCCTGGAATACAATAATTGGGTTTTTTATGTATAAAAATTTTATATATAAAATTTCTTGTACCTTGTATCTGTTTTGTGTTTTGTATTTATTACATAAAATTTCTTATACCATATGTTTAAAAAATAAATCCTAAAATTCCTTTATAATACAAAAAACAAATAAAAATTTGAATAAAAAATTGAAACGAAAGATTTTTTTTCCTGAAAGTTTGGGGCAAAAACATGGGTGCACATTACACACAGGAGCGCATTATATATGGCATATGACCACAGATGGTAAAGGTCAGGTCTCCTTGGCCAGTGTTCAATCTCCTACAGGAATGGTGGGAAAGGGCAGCCAAGAGCTAGACCCTCGGAGTCCATGCAATTCTGGGATTGGAATCATTGAGCTGGGACCTTCCTTTAGCCATTCACTCCCCTGGTCCCTGCTAAGGGCCATGGTGGGACAGACAGGTCCTGGGGTGAGGCCCAGAGTCTGACAGCAGGATGTTGGGTAGTCCCGGATGAGGACAGAAGTGCTTCTAGGAGTTGGCAGGGGCCAAGGAAGCTAATGCCAGGCCCTGAGAGCCCGAGAAAGCAGTAAAGGACTTCTGAGAAGAAGTGTGGTTAGGAGAAAAAAGGGAGAGGCATTCCAGGAAGCAGTCCCAACACAAGCAAAGGCACTGAGCAGGTTCGAGAATGGGGCACGCTGTGTCCAGATGAGCCCTCTTTTCAGGAGCACACAGCCAACCACAGCCATGAGGAGAAATTCGCACGCACACCCTCGAGGCCACACTTCCCCTCAAGTAGGTCACACACGCCCAGATACTTCCCAGGCCTGAGGTGCCCCTGGCCCAGCTCACTCCCTAAAAAACTTTTTAAAAAGTCCCTGGTGTAGGTTGTTAAAGCAACTCCTGCCCCCTCACTATGCACCCGGCCAGGCCCAAACCCAGCAACACCTTGCAGTTACCCACATTTCACAGATGGGGAGGTTGTGCACTGGGTGAGGGCACAACCCAGGACTTCCAGGTTGCTCAAGGGGCCAAAAAGGAAACCTGTGAGCTGGAGGAGTGGGGAGAAGGCGGCGCAGCGCCCAGGTCCCCAGAAGCCTCTGGCCCTGTGGAAACTGCCCTCTACTCACTTTCGTGCCCACCACAGCAGTCCCTTGCACACCCCCGCAAGGGATGCAGAGACCAACTTCCCAGACTGGACCAACTGCGCAGCGCAGAGGCAGCCGTGGTGCGATGCTGCCCTCTGCCGGCAGCCTGGGGAACAGGCCAGGCTGCGGGTACTAAGAAGCCCCAGGAGAGGGCTGGGCTCAAGGGATGCAGGGGCCTTGCCTGGTACAGAAAGAGGTGTGGACAGCTGATCGGTCAGTAGGAAACCAGACTCTTAGGGGCGCCCAGAGCAAGGTGCTTGAGGCTCAGTGAGGGTTTAACAAAATTTTATTCAGAGGATCTGGGTGCAATTGGGCTGAGGCCAAAAAGAGCGTCAGTGCTGAGATCTATTGTCGCAAGGGTTTTACAGGCAGGGAAGGAGGGAGTTTCTGAAGAGGAGATACTGCTACACTGGCCAAGTCATCACGCAGGCTGAGCAGCTGTACGTTTTTATCCCAGTGGGTCTCGCTGTTCCCAGAAAGGTGTTACTTTCCTCTGGAGTTCATGAAGCATCAGGTTCCCAGGGGTGGGGGTGTTTAGCAAGCTCTCAGACCTTATACAGATGGGGCCTGATCTCAATGCAAATAACAGCAATAATCACCAACATTTATTGTGAGCCAAGAACTATTCTGTTTTATATCATTAACTCATTTAATCCTTACTCAATCCTCAATAAGGGAGGCACACTAATTTTTCCCCTCTAACAGAGGGGGGTAACTGAGGACAAGAAGGTTATGTAACTTGCCCAGCTAGCAAGTGACAGAATAGGACGTGAACCCAGGTAGTTTGGCTCTACAACTTTTGAAACATCTGATAATTAGAAAAGGGAGAAGGAAACTCTGCCTTCATATGTTTCAACACAGTGTCATTTCTACAAATTCTAGATATGGACCCTATGGCCAAGCCACTGCTGCAAAATAGCACACAGGTGTCTTATATCCTCAATTGTAAGCCATTCTCTGTTTGGGCCACATGTGAGGACTGAGGCTATGGATTTCCCATGAGCCTAATGGACTGCTCAGAGCCTTCCCCGGGTCTGTTAAAGGCCAGGATCCAAGCAGATCCCAGAATCCAAGGAATTGACTTGGGCAGACTTTGTCACAGGCCGCTCAAGATCCAGAGCAGGTAGAGGGCCTGGGCGGGCCTTTAGGAAGGCCTCTGTATGCAGCATCTGTCCGCCCAGCAGCCTGCAGCTCTGGCCTCTTCTCCTCTCACCCTAACGACTGCAAAAGTTTCAAGCTCAGTTTCATCCAAACTATAGGTCAAATTATGACACGCTGTTTAAAACCCTTTACTACAACTCAACAACAGCAACAGCAACAACAAAAAGATTTTTTAAATGGACCAAAGACTTAAATAGACCTTTCTCTAAAGAAGATATGCAAATAGCCAATAAGCACATGAAAAAAATATTCCACATCACTGATCACTAGGGAAATGCAAATCAAAACTACAATAGGATACCCCCTCATACCCATTAGGATCAAAACAATTGCCAAAGCAATAAAAAATAACAAGAGTTGGTGAGAATACGGAGAAATTGGAGCACCTGTGTACTGTTGGCGAGAATGTAAAATGGTATAACCCCTATTGAAAAGAGTGCAATTCCTCAAAAAATTAAAAATAGAATTACCATATGATCCAGCAATTCAACTTCTAGTTGGGTATCATATGCCCAAAAGAATTGAAAGCAGGATCTGAAAAAGATATTTATATAGGAATGTTCCTAGCATTCACAAGAGCTAAAAGGTGAGAGCAACTCAAGTGATGAATAGGTTTTTTAAATGTGGCAGATACATACAATGGAATATTACTCAACTTTAAAAGAAGGAAATTCTAACACATGTTACAACATGGATGAACCCTGAGGACATAGGCTAGTCACAAAAAGACAAACACTTTATTATTTCACTTATATGAGATTTCTAGAGATGTCAAATTTATAGAGACAGAAAGGTGGTTGTCGGGGGCTGGAGGGAGGGGAGAATGATGGGGAGTTGATGTTTAATGGGCATAAAGTTTTAGTTTGGAAATATTAAAAGGTTCTGGAGATAGACATACTTATGTACTTAATTCACAACAGTGTGAATGTACTTAATGCCACTGAATTCAACACTTAAAAATGGTTAAGATAGTAAATTTTATGTTATGGGCATTTTCACAATTAAAAATATAAGTAAATTAAGTAAAATAAACACTTTACTGAGCCCTCTGGCCTCAGAGCAAAGGTCACTCCTCACGCTGTAGTGAACATCTGCAGAACTGGTGCCCAGTAAGGCCCTCTCCCCTGGAAACCCCACCAACAATGGGGGTTGTAGTGGGAGTAAGCAAGTCCTTACAAGACCGCACCCCAGGATACACCTGATTGGTCTAGGAATGGCCACCTCATCCAAACCAGTCCAATCAGCACCCTTCCCCAAATTGTTCTTAACTGGAAGAAAACAAATCAGTCTCCCTCAGATGATAATAACTGTACAATATGAACTCAAGCGAGGTGGGCAGACATGACCCCTGCTAGGTGGAGGTAACCAGAGGAGCAGAGAGAGAATGTGGTGGGTGTTCCACTGCTCGCCCTGCAGTTTGCAGTACGAGTTTCTGTCGTGTGTTCTAGTCACTAGCAACCAAAGAGTAATGCCTAAAACAAAAACTATCCAATGCAAAACAATTCAGTAACACTAATGAGTCTGCTGTTTCCCACCTCCCAGCCCTTGGTCATGCAGTTCCCTCTCCTAAGAATGCCTTCTTTCCTGAGTAGTCCAGAGAGAACGAAATCTTTAATGAAGTCAAGCTTCACCAGCCAAGAAGCCTGTGTCACCTATCCCCTCATAGAACCCTCTGTCCTGGTACTGCCTTAGGCTAACAACCCCATCACATGTGTCTATATACACATCTGCCCCCAAACTAGCTGGAAGAATCTTAAAAGGAGAGGCTGATCTCTGTGTCCCCAAGACCCAGATTAGGGTCTGGCACCTACTGAGTGCTCAATGAATATTTATTGAATGAATATATAAATTCAAATCAAATATCACCAGCCTTCTTTTACAGAACCAATAGCAGAGGCTCCAGGATGTGGAATGCGAGCCTAGACCCTACAAGCCCTCTACACCCCCTTGTCTAATCCTATCTCTCAGCCCTCCCCAACTCCTAAAACCCGTCCACTACACCCCTGGAACTCCCAGTCAATCACATAATCAATTAGAAAAACACATCTGAAAACATCATAGCAAAACAAGAGAAAACCAAAGACACAGAAAAACCTTAAAAGCAGCTGCAGGAAAAAGAAAGATTCCTTAGATTGATAGCAGCACACGTACACAGAAAATAGTGAAATGATGCCTTCAATGAGCTGAAAGAACATTTCCAACCTAAATTCTAGACTGAGAAAAACATATTTTTCAAGAATGACAATGAAATAAGGATTTGGGGGCAAACAAAAACTCAAGAGAGTTTACTTACAAGCAGACATTCACTAAAGGAAATGCTGAAGGAGGTATTTCCCACAGACAGAATATGATCCCAGATGGAAGGACTGATACACAAGGAGCAATGAAAAGCAAAGATCATTAAATATGTGCGTAAATATAAATGAGCACCGTCTACAACATTAATGTTTAGGGAGTTAAAAAATCAGATTTAAAATATAAGACAATACATGTGTTGTCAAGGAATATAGTAAAAATATGTAGTAACTGGATTTTGGTAAATTAAAACTACAGATTTTAATTTTGAGGGAACACACAGAGAGAGAGAGAGAGAGAGAGAGAGAGAGAGACAGACGGACAGACAGACAGAGTCAGAGAAAATTTCAGGGAGAAAATGAAATGATAAAACACAGAGGCTTCCAACAAAATGTATACACATTTTAAGAAAGGAAAAAATTATAATAAAATTGTAATACTCTATATATACCAATAACAAAAGATAAATACATGTTTGACTTCTGCAATTACAAGAGGTGCTCAAAGTGGTTACAATCAATATTTATGTAATACATAGATAACATCGCTTAAAATGTGTATACATTTTGGGGGGCACTCTGGGTATAATCAAACCCAAGGAAGGAAGGAAAAAAGAAAAAGAAAGAGAGAAAGGAGGGAAGGAGCAGGGAAAAGCAAGAGGAGAGAGAGAGAGAGAGAGACATAGAATGGGGGACGACAAGTACCAGGTTCAGCACAAATAACACTCCTTTTTTGTGAGCTGGTAATCTATACCAAAATCATAAGCATGTAATCCTGTAACACAACGATATCATAGCTACATTAACATAACTACTTTAAAAAGGGCATTGCTTCTGCCAGACCCTGTAGAAAGCACAAAATAAAATTACCTTTTTAAATACAAATACATTGATAATTATATTAAATGTAAGAGAATTAAATGCTTTAATTAAGTGGCAAAGGGTAGTAAGCTGAATTTATTAAAATTCCAACTATATGTTGTTTCCAAAAGTCACGTTTAAACAAAAAGATACAGAAAGATTGAAAATAAAAGTAATGAAAGTAATATGCTATGTGAATACTAACCAAAAAAGAGCTGGTGTGGCTATATGAGTATCAGACAAAATAGATTTTAAGGCAAAAGAGTATTATTAGAAATGAAGAGAGTTATTACATGATAAGAGAAGACAATTTACCAAAGAGACAACAATTTTAAATTTGTATGCACATAATAACAGTCTCAAAATATATAAAACACATAATTATAGATCTACAAAAGAAGATAGACAAATCCAAAATCATAATGGGAGAGTTTAACACAAATCTCTCGTAATAGATAGAAAAAGCTGTCAAAGCAGTTAAAATTTAGTGAAGAAATAGACAATTTAAACAATGTTATCAATATATTTGACCTAAAGGACACATATAGAATACTGCAACCAATGAGAAAAGACTACACATTTTTTCCAAGTGAACATGAAAGTGTACATAAGACCATGCTTAATCGAAGTAATATTAAACATGATTTCTAACAACAATGTAATTAACTTGGTAATTGATATAATAAGATAATTAGAAAATTTCCATATATTTGAAAATTAAGAAATACATTCCCAAACAACCCAGTGGACAAAAAGGGAATAATAAATGGAAATTAGAAAATATTTAGAACAGAATAATAACAAAAATTCTACATGCCAAGATTTGTGTTTCCGTCTAAGTAGTCCTTAGGGTACTTACTAGGAGATTTATATAGTCTTGAAGGAAGAAAGGTAGAAAATTAATGAAAAAGCATCAAATATACTTCAAATATTGAAATATATTTGAAATATATTTCAAACATTAGAAAAAAGTAAAAATAACTCAAAAAGTTAGGATAAAAATAATATAAAGAAGAAATTAATAATATATAAAATAAGCATACAAAGAATAAAATAGAAATCAAAGCAAAACAAAAGGCCAAAATTGGTTCTTTAAAATGACTAATAAAGTTGAAAATCCCTGGCAAGGCTGATCAAAAAGGGAAGAAGAGAATGAAAACACACCCACAAAAAAAGCAACTAAGAGTAAGGAAAATTAACTAGAGATCCTAGAGACATTAAAAATGAGATGAGGAATTTCCAGTCAAGGTGGCAGAATAGGTAGATGCTGAGCTTGACACCTCTCACAACCACATCAAAATTGTGATTAAACTGCAGAACTGCTACCATTGAGAATTATCTGAAGTCTGGCTGAACAGAAGTCCCACAACCAAGGACATACAGAAGAAGTCACCTCGAGACTGGTAGAAGGGACAGAGACATGAAACAGGATGGTCCCACACCTGCATGCAACCATTAAAAATCAGGAGGCATATCTCAGTTGCAGAGGTTCCCCTAGAGAAGCAAGGAGTCCCAAACCAACACCAGGCTCCCCAGCCCAGAGTTCCAGTGACAGGAAGAGAAGTCCCCACAACTTATGGCTGTGAAAACCAGTGAAGATTGTGGATAAGTGGGGAAAAAGGGCAGCTGGAGTCCCAGTCTTTCCTCTTAAAGTGCCCACACATGGATTTACTAACTGATAAATTCACTCACTCTGAGCTCCAGTGCTGGGGCAGCAGCTTGAAAGGTGCAAGGAGCATACAGAGAGGAACTGAATTGTCTAGCTTCAGGGTGAGACCTGGAGGGAAAGCTTTTTCCCAGACAGAAGTCCTGGCAGAATCCATTATTTCTCCATTGAGCCCTCCCTCATCCTGGAGTGCAGGCATAGGCAGCTGCTAATATAGAAGTCTTTATCAACTTGGCTAACACTGTTTGCCCCTCCCTGGTGATATCCTGAGACGTGGCCTCACCCAACTTGTGGACCCAGCTGCTTCCAGTGGCTTTTCCGTACAAATGGCCTGTCTTGACTCATGTTGAGGACTTCCCTTAAAATCTCTCAGAGGTTCAAGAAACCCAAACAAGCAAAATCTAACATTAGCGTGCCCCATATCTCTTGCTAAGCAGCCCCAAGCTTGGAACTACAACAGCTGGCCTTGATTCACGGTTTGGCCTCTCACAGGCACCTCCAAGTCCAGTATGGGTGGCTGCAATTTGTAAATTGCTTCATGGTTCATGCCTGGTGGCCCCAGGCAGGGCACAGGCTGCAGCTGGACTTAGCCTATATCAGGATCCCTCCCAGCTCACCCAGGGCCAGCACACCCAGTGGCCAAATTTGGACCAAGCCGGAGAATCACCCGGCCACCTCCAAGGATGACATAACCAAAGGGCATATTGGGCAGGCACTGAGATCCTGCTAAAGTGAACCCTTCTCTATAGGGTCAGCCTCTGCACAGCAGCTCCTCCACTGTAATCACAGCCAGTTTTCACAATCAATCAGCCTTAGGTTAAATCCCTCCCATGATGTGAAAATAGCAACCAAGGTTCAACTGCAACAGGACACACACAACCCACACAAGGGATATACCTGGAGCACCCAACTCCGGTGACCAGGGAGCCTGTGGCACTGGATTCCACAGAGCATCTACCATATAAGGCCACTCTATTAAGACCAGGAGACATAGCAGCCCTACCTAATACACAGAAACAAATGCAAGGAGACAGCCAAAATGGGGAGACAAAAAAACATGTCCTAAATGGAAAAAAACAGAACAAAGGTCCAGAAAAAGAACTAAACAAAATGGAAACAAGCAATTTGCAAGATGCAGAGTTCAAAACACTAGTTATAAAGATGCTCAGTGATCTCAGGGAGAACTTCAACAAAAAGATTAAAAAACATAAAAATGGAGATAAAAAAATTTTTTAAATCAAAAATAATGAAGAATACATTACAGGGAATCAACAGTAGATTAGATGATACAGAGGACTGTGATTTTTAAAATAACATAGCAGAAAACACCCAATTAGTACAGCAAAAAGAAAAAAGAATGTTAAAAATGAGGACAGTTTAAGGGGCCTCTGGCACAACATAAAGCATGCCAACATTTGCATCATCAGATACCAGAAGAAAGCAAACAAGGAACTGACCTATTTGAAAAAATAATCACAGAAAACGTCCCTAACCTGGTGAAGGAAATAGAAATGTAAGCCCAGGAAGCACAGAGAATCCCAAATAAGATAAACCCAAAGAGGCCCACAACAAGATACATCATAATTAAAATGCCAAAGGTTAAAGACAAAAAAAAAAAAAATCTAAAAATCAGCAAGAGAAAATCAGTCAGTGACCTTCAAGGGAGCTCCCATAAAATTGTCAGCTAATTTCTCAACAGAAACTTTGGAGGCCAGAAGGGACTGGCAGGAAATATTCAAAGTGATAAAAAGCAAGGACCTTCAACCAAGATTACTCTATCCGGCAAAACTATTATTTAGAATCAAAAGACAGATAAAGAGCTTCCCAGACAAACAAAAAAAGCTAAAGAAGTTCATTAACACCAAGCCAGTATAACAAGAAATGTTAGAGGGACTTCTTTAAGACAAGGAAGAAGTAAAAAAAAGAAAAAAAATAATAATACTATGAATAATGAAATTGCAATAATTACATATCTATCAACAATTATTTTCCATGTAAACTGATTAATGCCCCAATCAAAAGAAATAGAGTGGCTGAATGGATAAGAAAACAAGACCCTTACATATATGCTGCCTACAAGAGACTCAATTCAGATAAAAAGACCAACAGACTAAAAGTAAAGGGATGGAAAAAGATATTTCATGATAAAAAATATTTTTAAAAAGCTAGGGTAGCAATACATATAAAAGAAAAAATAAACTAAAACAAAGGCTAGAGATGATGAAGGACACTATAATCTCACTTCTGAATATTTATCTGAAGAAATCCAAAACAGTACTTCAAAGAACATGTCCATCCATATATTCATTGCAGCATTATTCACAATAGCCAAAATATAAAGGCAAGATGAGTGTCCACCAATTGATAAATGGATAAAGAGGAGGTGGTATAATGTGAGATAATTAATTTCAGAAACTCATCCTAGTAAAAGTGCTATAGACCTCATTGCTGAATGTCACTCTGGTCACCTTTGAAGTACTCCCCTTGGGAAGCTCGTCCACCTTTCAAAGCAATTTTGGAACTCTTTTTCTGGAATGGCTATCAGAACTGTCATCATACAGAAAATCTGACCATTAAGTTCATGAACTTGCCACTCTGCACTTACATTGGGTGCACTGTACAAACAACTCAGTAAGGTGTCATAACCTTGGCAATGGAATATTACTCGGCCATAAAAAAAGAATAAAATCTTGCCATCTTCAACAACATAGATAGACCTAGAGGATATTGTGCTAAGTGGACTAATTCAGACAAAGAAAGACAAATGCCATATTATTTCACTTATACATAGAATCTAAAGAAATAAACAAATAAAACAAAAACTCATAGATACAGAGAATATTTTTGGTTATGAGCTGGGTGGGAGTTGGGAGGATGAAAAAGGGGAAGAAATTAAGTACACATTGATAGTTACAAAATAGTCACAAGGATATAAAGAATAAAGTCAATAATGTTGTAATAACTATGTATGGTGTTGGGTGGGTACTCAATTTATCATGGTGATCACTTTGCAAGTTATTTAAATGTTAATCACTATATGGAAACATAACATAAACAATGTAAAACTAATATAATATTGCACATCAACTGTAATTGAATAGAATTTTTAAATAAAATTAATGAGAAAATATTATGAACATATATTTGAAAATTCAGATGAAATGGATACATTTATTTCAAAAATACAAACTACAAAAATTTATACCAAAAGAAATGGAAAATCTGATTAGTCCTGTAATTATTAAAGGAATGGAAATCTTCCAGGCCCAAATGGCATCATGGTGAGTTCTAGCAAACATTTAAGGAAGATATAATATCTGTATTACAGAGATTCCTCATCTCCCTACACCCAAACTTGCCTCATTCGTAGCCTTCCCCATCCCAGATAATTTCATCCTCTCTGATGTTCAGAAACTTGTGTCTCCCTCAAACCCAACTCAAAAGCAAATCCTATCTGCTCTAGCTTCAATTTAGATCCAGAATCCAGCCACTTCTCGCCCCTCCACCACCACTACCGTGGTCTCCTAACACTGCAATAGGCTCTAACTGGTACAGGACTCCCTTTTTAGCCCCTGCAGGCTGTTCTCAACAGTAATAGCCTAAGAGGTTCAGTTACTGTGTGTGGATCCTTCTGTCTCCCTCAGAGGAAAAGCCTACCTCCTCACAAAGGTCTCTTCTCTGTCCCTGTGTGGGGAAAATATGGTAGCTCAGGCTCTCTCACCACGCTCTGCTGGAATGACATGCAACCTGTTATGTGACCATGACTTGCACTTTCCCAGGTGGCAGCCATCTCCTTGTTTATTCACCTTAGGAGCTCACTTCTTGGCTGCCTGCCACTTTTGTTTTCTTGTCCAGTTAAGGGGACGGGAGTCTCCAGGAGAGACCCATGAGCTGTTGGGAATTCCCAGCTGCCATTTTGTTGCTGCTCCGATTCTAGAACAAAATTCTAGAACAAAGGCTATGCTTAAGTTGCCTGCGGCTCCTTCTTCTTCTCTCTTCCCGGATTCAGTGCAAACCTCCCTATCCTCAGTCATTTGCAACACATTTGGTGTAACAAACAGGATCCGCAGCAGTTGTGTATACAGCCTGTGGCACCCGCAGAGGGTGGGATTGAGAGGTGGCCTACCATGAGTATGTGGGACGTCATGGCACGTCTGCTCTCTACCTGGCGCCTCCTCCGTGGTGGACTGAGGTGGATGGGAAGCCTGTTTGTGTGAAGAAGCCTCTCAAGGTACTGGAAGAGACCTTTAACAAGGCGAGTGCTTGCACGGCAGCGGGGGCCCTGGGGTGGCTCTTCCTCACAGCCTTGCAGGCAGAATCAGAGGCGACTCTGTGAGAAGCGACACAAGTCTGGGCCCTCCAAACCGAGCTAGACCTAATGAAGGCACGGGTGCAGGTTGTGGAGCGAACCAGGCAGCTGCTGATGGAAGAACGCCGTGCTTGTGGTTGGGGTCCCCCTACTGTTATGTCAGACTCCTTGGGGGAGGAAGGGGAACTGGAACTGCAGTTTCACACTTTCCCTGTAGTGACACAGATGAAATCCCAGCAGCCCATGGCCCCGAGGGGCCACCCTGCAGGTGCTCCCCAGATGTCTGAATTCACCATGTACTGCCCATACACTCAGGCTGAGTTGGTGGAATGGGTAAGCAATTCTGGCAGGAGGCCACTGAGCCCGTGGTCACCTGGCTTTTGTGGCTCTGGGACCTGGGAGTAGATGATATAATGTGTACAGAACAAGAAATGGATAAGTTAGCCTCTCTGACCATGCACCCCTTGCTGCATCAGCGATTGCAGGGTGGCTCCTGGTATGGGCAAGGCACCTACTCCTTGTTGGAGTAGCTCATGGCAGCTGTCCAAATGGTGTGGACACATGCAGGAGGCATTCCCAGGATGCTCAGTAAGTGGCAATCCTATACAAAGTTGGTGCAGATGTGGGAGCTGGGTATGCAGAATGCGATGTTCAATCCAACTACCCGAGGTCCAGATAGTGAGAGATCTGTGGTAGGTATGAAGGAACAATGTGATGCAAAGGGCTCCCTCTTCCCTGTTCGGATTGCTTGTGGCAATCCTGGTGCCTTATGTGGGCCACCTCATGAATGAGGTCACCACAATGGTGGAGAGTTTGGGGGAAGCCAAAATAGGGTGCGTGCAGAAGGGTGTCCACGCAATAGCCAGGAAGGTGCTGGCAGCCAAGAGAGATGGACCCCTAAAGATTACACAAACCCAGATGTGGGTAGATCTTGTGTTGACTGGGGTCAATAGAGAGAAAATTAATGGGAAACCCAATGCCTGTCTGTTGGAGCTTTGGCAGCAGCTGAGAGCAGACCAATGGTTCACCCTGCTGAAATAGCAAGGGAAAAGGGATGAGGAGAGGGCCACAAGGCCCGAGGCTTGAGTGGTCTGCCTCAAGGATCACTTAGTACAGTGGGAGGATGACCTTCCCATTGAGCCCCTCTTCTATTTCTAATAGTGCAAAGGCCAAGGGACCCACCTACAGGAGACAGGCGGGGACCGGAGGCTGCAAGTGGAACTGGCAATCCACTGGTCCCCAACCAATGTACAGAGAGTTCTGGCCCTTGTGGATATGGGCCCTGAATGTTCTCTTGTACAGAATCCAGAGTTCTCTGGAGCCCCTGTGGTCACTGATGGCTACGGAGTGGGGGGTGGGGGGGAAAGGCACAAAGCATTCAAGTAAAACCCACAGACATCCCACTGGGGATAGACTGTCTGCCAGCATAGACATATGGGGTTTATGTGTCACCCCCCCCCCCCCCGCCGAGTATATCTTAGGGGTGGACATTTTGCAGGGGTTGTGGTTGAACACCACGGCAGGAGAGTTTCACCTCCAAGTGCAGGTGGTGAAGGCAGTGGTGCAGTGACAGGCTGTGTGTTCACCTTTGCAGCTGCCCCCTCCCCAACAGATTGTACACACCAAACAGTACAAGCTGCCGGGGGACGGTGATGAAATAACTGGGACCACATGAGAATTGGAAAAGGCGGGGATAGTATGCCCCACCCATAGTCCGCATAACTCCCCAGTGGGGCCAGTGAGAAAGCCAGATGGCACCCGGCGAAAGACGGTTGACTACAGGAAACAAAGTAGCTGAGCACTTGTGGTAGCCCAAGGGCTTCTGGTCCCAATGGTGGAAGGGGCTGAGGTCCATTACTCCTTGGTGGAGAAACAATTGGCTGCTGTGTGTGCTGCCCTTTTGGCAACTGAAAGCATTATGGCCACTGCCCTTGTGACTCTATGGACCACATATCCTATTGCAAGGTGGCTATGTGATTGGGCCACAAAACCACTCAGTGCCACTTCCCAAATGCCTATGTTGGCAAAATGGGGGCATATGTGCAACAACGCAGTGTTCTGACAGTCGTCCCTTGAGAGCTGAGCTCCAAGAGGTCCTTGGGCCTGTGACTTGTGTGGCTGTGGGGGAGCCAACCTCCCAACACTTGGAAAGTAAGCTGGTGGCCAGCCCCTTCAAGGAAGGGCAAGTGCCCATCCCAGGAGACACTTGGTATACAGATGGCTGTAGCTGGGGCCAGCCCTCACAATGGGCTGCTGTCACCTTCCATCCTCCCACTGAGACCATTTGGTATGATGCTGGTACCAGGCAAAGCAGCCAACGGGCAGAACTACGGGCTATACAGTTAGTGGTTACTAATGAGCCATCCCCATTGGTAGTTTGTACCAAGAGTTGGGCAGTATACAAAAGCTTGACCCTCTGGATTGCCACCTGACATCTTAACCACTGGATGGTGATGCACTGCCCACTCTGGGGTCAAGCCATGTGGCAAGACCTATGGACCCTAGGGCATCAGAAACAGGTGATGATGTATCATGTCACAGGACATGCTCCTTTGACCCAACCAGGTAATGATGAGGCAGACATCATTGGCGAAGGTGAGAGGGTTAGAGATGGCTCCCACTGGAGATGTGGCACAATGGTTGCACTGGTGCCTACTCCAAGTAAGACAAAACACTATGTGGGCAACGGCAAAGTTATGGAACTTGCCTATTACTTATGCTGACATGCTTGTGACTTGCAAGCAATGTGCTGGCTGTTCTAAGGAACATTCCTGAAAGTTGGTGTCCTCAAACGAGCAGGTTGTGTGGGCCTGAGTTCCTCTGACTCAGTGGCAGATGGACATAATAGGCTCCCTGCCCTATTCGGAAGGGTATTGATAGGCTGTGACTGGTGTTGATACACCAACCGAGCTTTTGACTGCATGTCCAGTCCGTCGTCCAGATCCACACACAGCGCTACATGCGCTGAAGCACCTCTGTACTGCGTACAGTCGCCCGTTGGTCACTGAAAGTGACAATGGCACCCATCTTACAGGTGCCCAAGTACGGCAATGGGCCAAGGACGTGGGTATCGAGTGGAAATTCGACATCCCTTACCATCCGCAGGCAGCAGCAAGCATTGAACGATACAACAGACTGCCTACACCAGTCGGGAGCAGCCAGTCTCTGGCAGGATAAGCAAAGCGGCAGTGGATTAGGCTACAGACTCTCAATGAACTGAGCAGGCAGGGTGGTCTGTCCCCAACAGAGGCAATCCAGCACCAAGCAGTGACCGCATTCAACTGCAGACACAAACCAAAGATGAATTACTAAAATTGCCTGGCTTTGGGCACCAAATGTTGCATATAAATATACATATATATACGTGTGTGTGTGTGTGTGTGTGTGTGTGTGTGTGTGTCTGATGCACAACCTAATGTTAGTCAGGCATTAAAAGCCTTAGCTGCAGAAACTCAAAGCACTGAGCATGTGACACGCCTCCACCCCGAGAATGGTGGGCTTCTCTCACTCACAAATAGCAAGTTGTCCTGATTACCCGCTTTACGCTCGCTTGTGCTATTCTGGTTTGTGGTGGTTGTAGTCTCTATTGCTGCTGCGGTATTTGGATGCAATGGAGCACACTCTTTGCACTGGGAATGTCATGGAAGACGTCTGTGTGAGGCCAGAAACCCTGAGGCGGTGGCGTGTGGGAAAAATGGAGTAACTCGGGCTCTCTAGCCACACTTGTGCGGGAATGGCACACACCTGCTGTGGAGCCATGACGTCACGTTCCCAGGTGGCAGCCGTGTTGTGGTTTACGTGCCTCCTGAGCTTGCTTGGCTGCGAACTTTGTTCTCCCGCCTCTATGGGGGGATGGGACTGTCTCCGGAGGGCGCTGTGAGCTGTGGCGAACTCGCGGACACCGTTCTGTTGCTGCCCTGCTTCCGGAATAAAGGCTACGTTCAGGCTGCCTTGGGCAGCTGGCTGCTTTTCGGTCTGCCCAGATCCGGCGCCAACCTCCCTGGCCTCGGTCCTGTGTCATACGCCCTGCCTCCAGCACGCTGGCCTCTTTCAGTCCCTTGAACGCACCTGTGCACCTGCTGTTGGTTCTACCCAAATGCTCTTTCCCCGGACGGATACCTGCGACTTCAAGTTCGAATCACATAGCCTCCCAGGAAAGCCTGCCCAGATCACGCTACTTAGATATGTGACCTCTTTTCCAAGGTCCCTGTCCTCCTCTCCGGCTTCACCTCCCTCCTAATGACTTACTATTTAACATATCATACTTCAAAAACCCTAATTATTACCAGTCTCCCCACCCCCCACGGTAAGCGTCAAGCAGGCAGGCTTTTGTTGTTTTTATTCACTTAGGTGCCCCCAGTGCCTGGCACGTAGAAGCGGGTCGGTCACTGCTCATTAAAAGCATAAAAGGGACTTACAGACGCCGCAGAGCAAAGCGACAGAACTGAGGAGTTGCACCCAGGTGCATCTGGCCACTTACCCTGCGACCAAGACCCACCTGCTTACCCTCAAGGGAACTAAAGAAGGTGGGTCCTCTCGGGAAGCCACGCCCCCATGGAGGCTCGCCTTCCCCCCGTACCCCGCGGTGGTGGTCCTCAGCTCCCACGTGGTAAGCCAAGCAGAAGGCGGGAGAGTGGCGGGGCCTCCTCTGCCCGGTTCCACTTGGCATCAGGCACCGCAGCGCCCTGTAGGGGGCCCAGAGGGCGAGGTCCGCCGCGGCCGCGAGGGGGCGAAGGAGCCCGCGGGCCGCGCCTGGACGCTGGCGGCCGGCTGACCCGCTGGCTCGACGCCCCAAGTTGCATTAGGTCCCAGCCTCCCGCCCCTTCCTCGTCCTGACTCCGGCCCAACAGGCGGGCCTGACAGCGCTCGGGACGCTTGGCCGCGGCGTGGCAGAGGAACCTCTGATATTTGAGTTAAAACCTGAAGGTGAGTCCGAGCCTGGGGCGTTTGAAGGCGGGGACGAACAGGCGGAAGGCCAGAGTAGCTGGACTGAGGATAGCAAGGCCGGGAGCGCTGCTTGGAAGAGGAGGGTCTTCGGGTCTGGCTTTGGAGGATTTGGGCTTTTCACCAAAGTGCCACTGATGGTTTTACTGTTTGTTATCAGAGTGACACGATAAGGCTTGTCTTGTACCCCCGTTCTGGATCAGGAGTAGTAGACATAGAAGCACGGAGGAACCAGACAGACCCCCAGGGTTCTGGTTTGAGCAACTGTGGAGCTGGAACTGCTGCATGATCATGAGGGGCTGGGGGTGAGAAGAGAGTTCCAGAAGGCAATCTGGGGCTAACTGAACCTTAGACACTTATGAGATTAAATCAGATCTGATCCACTTCCCTAATGAAGTCACTGAGAGAAACTGCTTACGAGGGTATTTCTAACAAAACTGAGGATCTTTTTACTCCTGATGACTAAAAACACCTTTGTGCCTGGTGAAGTTAGACTCTGTTTATACTAGGGTTGGGCCTGGATAAAATGTTACAGCCACCCTCAGTCTTGAGAGGTGGGGGGCATTTAAAGACAGGAATATAAAGGCAACAGCACGTGAGATTGTGAAGTGTATCTGGTGGTGGCAGCTGGTCATCTGCCCGCTTGTAACAAGGTATGCCCAGCTGAAGAAGCCAACTGCCAGCCTCTGTGCCCCATGAAGGCTGCAGCCTGGCTGTGGTTATGAGTGTGCCCAGGACAGCCAGACAGTCTGGGTTTATCATCCCAGGTCCAGCTTCACTACCTGAATGACCCTTGGTAAGTTTTTTTTGGTCTCAGTTTCCTTGTCTGTAAAATGGGAATAACATGTGTCATATGATCATGGTGAAACACTTAAAACAGGGCTGGGCATTGATTGTAAAGAATTTGCTACTTGATTAGGAAAACCATGATCGTGTGGGAGCAGTAAGTCCCTTGGACCAGCTCAAACAAGAACCACATATTTCTTTAATAAACTCACCTGATTTTACAAGTAACAGTTGTTTCTCTTTCTACCCCACCTGTGTCCTGAGAGGCCACCAGGTGGCGATGTCACACTGGCAGCTGGCTCTCAGCAGCGTGATCAGGCTAGAAGGCAAACTGGGCATCAGAATCACCTGGGAGCTTTGAATAAATACCAGTAAACTCTCCCCTGCCCTGGGGGCTCGGACTCAGCTGGCCTGGGCATCAGCATTTTACAGAGCTTCCCAGGTGATTATAGTACACAGCCAAAGCTGAGAATCTCTGGTCTGGGGAGGGCAGGCAGAGATTCTGCCAAAGCTGAGCAGTGGTGAAGCGGGTAGGGTGTAATTCAAGAGGCCAGCAGAGAAGGAGGTGCAATCCAGGAGACTGAGACCATCCCGCCCTGAGGTGGCAGCAAATCAGGAGTGTGCAGCGTCACCGCGTCAAGGGAAGAAGCTGGGGTATGATCTGTGGAGGTCAAGGGCTTCAGGGCTTGGACATGGCCCCCCAGGGTCCCCAGGACACTGGGTGGAGATAGAGACTAAAACCGGGCAATAGAGGCACCAAGGAAGATAGGGAGAGGAGAAGGTGAGGAGCAGGGCGTGTGTAGACAATTCCTCTTAGAAGCTTGTGGGTGGAAAGAGTGGGAGAGAGCAGATGGTAGCTGGAGAGAGATGTGGAGTCAAGGGAAGTTCTGTTTGCTTTCTTTTAGGGAAGGACCTACTGGGCATGTGGGGATGCTGGGGAACACCTCCAGGAGGAAGAGGCATGAAAGAGGGGCTGTGGGTATAGGTCCCTAAGGGATGAGACAACGCAGCCAAGCTCTGTGGGCCCACCTCAGAGTGAGGAGAGGAGGGAGGGGCTGGGCAAGAGGGTGTGTGGAGCCAGGGAGATGACAGGGACACCACTAAGGCTTCCCTGTCCTCCAAAGACAAGAATGGAATGCAAGGATCAGGGACTTAAAAAGTAGAAAGCCTAGAAGGAAAGGAGAAATGCTCCAAAAGCAGTAAGGAGGACATAGATTCTGTCTCCCAGATTGCTGGTAAGGGGAAAAACAGCCCCCTCACCCCACCTACTCCAGAGGTGCGGGGCCACATGTCTGTTATGGCAGCGGGGCAAGAATGCTCAGTAATGGCGGAGAGGTGCCCTGCAAGGGGGCAGGAGGGAGAGTGGAGGGGGGCAAGTGGAGAGGCTACAAGGGGCAGGATGGGGACCCAAGGGGAAGCATCATCACTGAGGCTGGACCCTCATACCTCCTCACTTCCCCACATATCTGGCCATCCAGCCTCCCAGCCCCACCCTGACAGGCCCAGCCAGACCCTTCCTCCTTCTGGGAAACTTTCCACACTGCCAGAGGAGCTCCGTCCTGTCTGTCCCCTGATGGAGACTTCTAGTACAAAGCTGCACTCCAGCAGGGCCTGGCAGGAATCATCCCTGGTGCCCATGCCCACCTGAACCCAGTTCAGACATTTCTCAGGTAGGGCTGGAATGAATGGATAGACAAAATGAATTAAGTGAATGTTGTTTAAAAGATAATATTTGGGAGTTCCCTGATGGTGTAGCGGCTTAAGGCTTCAGTGCTGTTAGCGCTGCGGCCTGGGTTCGATTCCCAGCCAGGGAGCTACCCACATACCAAAAAGCAAAAAAAAAAAAAAAAAAAGAAAGAAAGAAAGAAAGAAAGAAAGAAAAAAAAAAAAAGATAATATTTGGGTATCCCAGGGAATTCACTGACCAGAATGGGTGAAGGTCATAAGAACTTTGAAGTGAAATGAAGTGGGAAAACCAGAGTCTGACTCCTACCAACCTTCTTCCCTGCCTCCTCCTCCTGAATGGGTCCCCATACTGTCCCCCCATGCCCACCCAAGTGGAGTAAAGCTGCAGAAAAGTGTGCAAGTGTTATAGTAATTGTCAGTCAGCACAACCCCACCAAAGCACTAAGATGGGGACCAGGAATATGGACACACCTGGAGAAACAGCTATTGGAGTGGGGCAGGGAAAGGGGGTGGTGCCAGTTTTTCTCTTAAAACATTTATTTCATTATTATACTCTGAGACTGAGGCCCCCGATGACCTCACATGTGTATTTCTAGCACTGCTAGACGAGCAAGGGGAAATGGGTGGCCAGGGCTTGGTGTGGAGGGCACTGCCTCTGAGCAGGACATCAGGCTGCATTTGGGGTGGGGCCCAGCAGCCAGAGGAACATCAGGGAAAACACCTGCGGGCTCACATCCTCTGGGCAGGCGCCAGCCGTCCCCTCATACCTCATCTCAGGCTTTACACCTGAGTTAAGTATGCTGCTCTAAGGACTAACTGACTTTTCTACCCTTTGATTTGTATCTCCATTAATGATGTATATTACAGTTTGCATGTGCTTCTTACTTTACATAAATTATAATGCTGTGCATGTCACATTGCAACTTGCTGCCTCCTTGCATTGTGTTTTGATACTTAGATGCTTTACAGGTGGAGTTCTTCCTTCCTGGCTTTGCTGCTTTACAGCAATTCCCGAGTTCATTCATCCATTCTCCAACCACGGTAGAGCTGGGTCATTTCCACCTTTGTAGAATTATCAACAGGGACCCAGTGAACATCTTGGCACATGTGTCCTTATGAATATGGGAAAGGGCTTCTTTAGAGCAAACACTTACAAATACCTCCCTCATGGGATGTGCATAGACCTAAGATTACCAAGTTGCTCTCCAAGTGGTCAGCTGATTCATATTCCAACAAGCAGAGTATATTATTTCCTGTTTCTATCAGTCTCACCAGCTCAATGTGTTATCAGATTCTTTTTAATTTTTGTAAATCTTGTGGGTGTGTAAGCGTATATATCATTTTTAATTAGCATTTTCCTATTATTAGGTTGAGTTCTTAATGGCCAATTATGTCTTCTTTGCAAATTGCCTGTTCTTATCCTTTACACATTATTAATTGGGTTGCTTGTCTTTTGCTTATATTTTGTAGGAGTTTGTCATAAATTTGTATGCTAATTATCAATTATAAGCAATGGATATACCTTCTCTTACCCTGTATTTTGCCTTTATTTTTGGTTTACAAATTTAATAGTCAAATATATCATTCTTTTATGGGTTTTGCTTTTTGTATCTTGCTCTTTCTTACCTCTGATATCATAAGATAGTTTCCTATAATTTCTTACAAGACATTTTACAATTTTGCTTTTTATGAGTAGGTCTTTAATCTGGAAACTTCCCTGAAACCAATGCTTGAGCTGTACGCTTCAAGGGTTTTTTTGTTT
>PVJL010001421.1:191106-266513 GCA_004026885.1 Lyroderma lyra
TTTTTTTTTTTTTTTTTTTTTTTTTTTTTTTTTTTTTTTTTTTTTTTTTTTTTTTTTTTTTTTTTTTTTTTTTTTTTTTTTTTTTTTTTTTTTTTTTTTTTTTTTTTTTTTTTTTTTTTTTTTTTTTTTTTTTTTTTTTTTTTTTTTTTTTTTTTTTTTTTTTTTTTTTTGGTAGTAGTATGTGGGTAGTTCCCTGGCTGGGAATCGAACCCAGGCCGCAGCGTTGACAGCGCCAAAACCTTAAGCCACTACACCACCAGGGAACTCCCTGCTTCAAGTTTTGATATGCAGTATTTTCACTGTAGTTTCATTTTAAATGTTTTTTAACATCCATTATGATTTCCTTACCCCTAGATTATCAAGAAATATGTTTTTGATTTCTAAATGTATAGTAATATTTACAACTTTGTGTTTTAAATATTTATTAGCATTATATAATCTTCATGATACAGGTTCTTTTGGATTTCTTAAGATACTTGGTCTGGTAGTATATTATATATTATATGCATATTTCTATTTTGTAGTGATTATCCTTACATTTTTAACATGTGCACCTATCAAAGCCTAAAATTAATCACCATTTCTACACAATACAAAGACTTGAAGAAACCTTCAAATCAGCCTTTATTCATCTCATATGTAATATTCATCTGGCATTTTCAGTTTCATTCCATTTGACTATGTAAAACAGCAATAGTAAGAGTAGTAAGAAAATAACAATGACTAATTTAGAAGACATAAAAATGAAGTGAAACTAAAAATGCTGGACAAAGATAATGTGCCAGTTGAGTAAGGGGTGATTTTTATGCCTTCTGTATTAGTCATTATGATTTTTATCATTACTGCTAGTGTTGCCTTAAACAGCCCGGGATTGTTCAGACTGACACATGCATTACCCATCTCTTGCCCTCCACTCCTTTCTGGGATTCATTAACTTCTTCCTTCAATATGCTCTTTCACATCTTCAGTGCAAATCTAACTGTGGCAAACTCTCTTAGCCTTTCCTTATCTGAAAACCATCTTATTCTGCCCTTACTCTTGAATGCTAGTTTAGAATATAAAAAATGCGTGCTGTTTCTCTGATTTCCTTTAGCACCCTGAATGTACCATTCCATTGTGTTCTGCCCTTAATTGTTACTATCGACTGCTTCGTTGTTTGGTATCATGGATGTTTCTTTTTAGTACTCTACCTTTCCTCCTCTGTTATGATAAAGTCTTTTGTTTTTAATATTCTACAAGTTCATTACTATATGGGAAGGTTTGAGTTTATTTTTCCTGCTCAGGACTTGAATCTGGACATCCATGTCTTTCAATAATTCTAAAAATGTTCTTCAAATTTTGCCTCTTCACCACTCCATTTCTAAATTTCCAGTGTATATTAGACTCTCTTTTCATACTTCATATTTGTTATTCTACTTACCTCGTTTTATGTTCCATTCTTTTGTCTCCCTGCAGCATCCTGGTTCACTAATTTTCTCTTCAATGATAGTTAATCTGGTAACTCATCCAATGGTGTTCTAATTTCCATGGCACTGTTTTTAAGTTCTAGAAATTCTTTTTATCTTGTTTTGTTTTTCTAATTTTCCTGTTATTTTTTATAGTGTCTTATTCTCTTATGGTTTTAATGCATCTTTTATATCTTTAAAAAATTTAGAGGAATTTACTTTTTAGTTTTATCAGACTATTTCCTGAAGTTCTTGGGTTATAATCCTCCCATTTGTAGTGTCTGCTGGCTCTTGTTCATGGTGAGATGAGGGCATAATTTGGTGACAATCAATCTTTGGTGGCTTTGGGGTTGGGATTTCACATGTGTGTGCATGTATATATTTTTCTCCATGCTAACGACATTTCTATCGCCATTTTGTTAAGGGTCACCTTGTTTTTAATCAGAAAAGGGTATTGAATTTTCTCAAGTGCATTTTTAGGCCCTATGGAGATGATCATATAGTTTTCTTCTTAAATATCATTTCCTTCATTTTCCTACTGGCACAAAGACTGCATTTACCACTCTTAATTAAAATAAAATGACCCTCACTCCTTACGCCTACCCTCTTCCTGTTTTATTTACAAGTATATCTAGAACACTTATCACCATCTACTAAGAAAACATTTTTTTATCCTCGTTGTTTCCTTGGTAGATCAACATTCCCTGACATTTTAGATAGAATTTTTGCACCATTTTCATAGGAAGATTGGTCTGCAGTTTTCTTGAGAGGCGCTATCTTTGTTAAACCAGCTCTTCTTTAGGAGTCCCATGTTTATCTTATCTTTAAGATTCAGTTTTGTCTGTGTGTTAATTTAGCCTTTATTCTCCCACCCCACCCTGTGGAGAGGAAATAGGAGATGACATTCCCTACAAATACATGTATGGTATCTCTGTGTGGTTCTTCACTCGATTTCACCTCCTCTGTTTCTTTGAACCACAATGGATCCAGGGGAGCTCTTACCCATAGTTTGGCTTCCTTGTTCCTACTTGAGCAAGAATTTTTTCTAAACCTCAAAGTGTGCCTTTAGTCTTCAAGCCATTTGCTTTGCCAGCTCTGTAGTTCTTCAAGCTTGTATTTCCTTTCTCTAACTGAATCCATACTTCCTGTGGCAGCCTTCCTGCCCAATTTTGCAGTTCAGAGTTTCAGCTGCTCCTTAGCCTAAGTGCAGACAAAGCCTCCATTTCTGTTTCTTGTCCCCTTGTTTCTCTTAGGAGATTTCGGAGGGGGTAAGATCTTATTTCTCCATCTCAAGCCTGAAAGACTTCATGCACTTTGCCAGCTTTTATTTCATGAGCATTATCTGTGGGACACAAATGCACCCTGCTGATGGCCATGGATCTCTCTAGTGTATTTACATTTGCTTCTTCAGGGTGCTGCAGAAACACCACCAGCATGGACAGAATTTATGCTAATTTTTTGGAGTTTCAGAAACCAAATACTGTTCCCAAGCCTTCTCAAACCCAGGCTGTCTTAGTCCATTTGGACTACTATTAAAAAAACGGCAGACTGGGTGGCAAGTAAACAATAGAATTGTATTTCTCACAGTACTAGAAGCTAGAAAGTCCAAGATCCAGTGTCTATTAAGTGTCCACTATCTGGCTCACAGATAGCATCTTTTCACTTTCTTCATATGTTGGAGGGGGCAAGGGGGCTCTCTCAGGCCTCTTGTGTAAGAACACTAATTCCACGTTCGAAGGCACTGCCCTTGTGACCTGATCACCTCCCCAAAGCCCCACCGTGTAATACTGTGATGTTAGGCATTAGGATTTCAACATATGCATTGGGGGCAGGGGAACATAAATATTTAGTCCATAACATAGGCCTAAGAATTCTTTCACCTCAGGGAAATCTTTTGCTTTTTCTCTCAGAGCCTACATAATAAAGCTTCCTTAATGAGTACAATTTTTTCTAGTAAACTTCTTATTAGTATGTACAACCCACCTTGAGACCTGGCTTTATGTGTGAGTGTCTGTCCCTAATCCCTGCCTCATTTACTGTCACAAGGCAGTGAAACTCAGTCACCTGGCTCCATAGACCAATAGCAGGACCCCTACCCTGGCAGCTGAATTATTGGATCACACACGTGCACCCTGGTTTTCCCTTCCTTCTTCACTCATAGGGCCTTTGCCTTTCTCTCTATGGAGCTTGACCAGGCCATCACATGTCTGGGTGTTTGTAACACAAAGATGTTGGGACTGTCTGGTCTACCATGTTGCCTGGACCAAGAGCTATTATATCTCTAGCATTTGCAGTATTGCAATCTCTGTTGTTAACGATGAGAACAGACCCAGGCCTTGGGCAGACAACAGTCTCTGTTTTTGCTTTTGATGTATGTAGTTATTTTAATGAAAAAAATAATTCTGGCTGTCCATTCCTTTAAAGTATCATTTAAAAAAAACAAATTTAAGAATTCTGGCAAGATGGAAGTGGTGGTAGAAGCATAGTTTTGTGTCTTCCAGAATCCCTACATAAACACAAAGCAATAAAATAGTAAAACCAAACTCATGGACAATATTTATAAGACAAGCTGACAAAGTATCCTGCTGTCACCATAAAAGACAAGTGGGTAGGCAGGTCATGAGACCTGCACAACATCAATATGAGTGTTGAAGAAGCAGAAGGAAGCAACAGGGTATCTGGGCAGTGTAAGATCCTGTGTGCACAGTGCAGTGCTAGAATTGAGTGAGCACATACCCCACCCCTCCTTTTGGAAACCATCAGCTCATTCTCTGTATCTGTGGGTCTGTTTCTTATCTGTTTTGTCTATTTCTGTTTTTGTTTGTTTGGTTTGTTTTTTTTTTAGATTCCACATACAAGTGAAATAATACGGTATTTGTCTTTCTCTGACTTATTTCACTTGGCATAACACTCTCAAGTCCATCTATGTTATCACAAATGGCAAGATTTCATTCTTTTTATGGCTTATTAATATTCCATTGCATATTTACTACATCTTCTTTATCCATTCATCTATGGATGGACATCAGGTTGCTTCCATATATTGGCTAATACTAGTAATGCTGCAGTGGACATAGGGGTACATATATCTTTTCTACTTACTGTTTTTATTTTCTTTGGATAAATACCCAGAGATGGAATTGCTGGATCATATGGCAACTCTGTTTTTAATTTTTTGAGAAATCTCCATATTGTTTTCCATAATGGCTATACTGATTCGCAGCTCCACCAACAGGGTATGAGTGTTCACATCTTTGTCAGCACTTCTTATTTGATTTATTAATAATAGCCATCTGACAGATGTGAGATGATGTCTCTTGTGGTTTTGATTTGCATTTTCCAGATGATTAGAGATGTTGAACATCTTTTCTTATGTCTGTTGGCCATCTGTATGTCCTCTTTGGAGAAATGTCTATTCAAGTCCTTTGCCCATTTTTTAGTTGGATTTTCTGTTTTCCTTGCCCATTTTCTTGTTGTATGTGTTCCTGACATTTTTTGGATTTTGACCCCATGCTGGATATATCATTCGCAAATACCTTCTCCCATTCAGTAGATTGTCTTTACATTTTGTTGATGGTTTCCTTTGCTGTGCAGAAACTTTTTAGTCTGATGAAGTCAATTTTTTATTTTTCTTTTGTTACCCTTGCCCAAGGAGACATATCCAAGAAGGAATTGATAAGAGCAAGGAAGGTCAAAGAGTTTACTGCCCATATTTTCTTCTAAGAGTTTTATGGTTTCAGGTCTTACAATTAAGTCTTTAATCCATTTTGAGGTTTTTTTTGCATATAATATAAGAAAATGGTCGAATTTCATTTTTTTTGCATGTATCCAGTTTTTCCCAACACCATTTATTGAAGAGACTTCCTGTATACCCCATTGTATATCCTTGCCTCTTTTGTCATAGATTAATTGACCATATATGTGATTATTTATTTCTGGGCTCTCTGTTCTATTCCATTTATATATAAATATTATAAATATAGATATAAATAATTTATGTGTGTTTTTATGCCAGTACCATACTGTTTTGTTTATTGTGGCTTTGTAGTATAGTTTGATGTCAGTGAGTGCGATACCTCGCATTTTGTTCATCATCAAGATTTCTTTGGCTATTCAGGGTCCTTTGTGCTTTCATATAAATTTTAGGATTATTCTAGTTCTGAGAAGAATGTCGTGGTATTTTAATAGGATTGTACTTAATCTGTATATTGCTTTAGGTAGTAAGGACATTTTAACAATATTAATCCTGACAGTCCATGAGCCAAGGTATATCCTTCACTTTATTTCTATCTTCTTAAGTTTCTTTCCTTAATGTCTTAGTTTTCAGAGTTCAGTTCTTTAACCTCATCAATTAAATTTACTCCTAGGTATTTTGTGCTTTTTGATGCAATTATAAATGAGATTGTTTTCTTAAATTCTCCTGATTATTCATTAATGGTGTGTAAAAATGCAACAGATTTCTGTATATTGATTCTGTACCCAACAACTTTACTAAATTCATTGACTAGTTCTAATATTTGTTATATGGAATCTTTAGGGTTTTCTATATATAGTACCATGTCATCCACAAATAATGACAGTTTTACTTCTTTCTTTCCTATTTGAATGTCTTTTACATCTTTTTCTTGTCCGATTGCTATGTGAGACTGCCAATACTCTGTTGAATAGAAGTGGTGAAAATGGGCATCCTTGTCTTTTTTCCTGATTCTAGAGGAAATGCTTTCACCTTTCTCACCATTAAGTTTGATATTAGGTGAGTTTTTGTCATACGTGGCCTTTATTATGTTGAGATATTTTCCTTCTATACCCACTTTGTTAAGAGTTTTTATTATAAAGGATGTTGAATTTTGTCAAATGCTTTTTCTGCATCTATTGAGATGATTGTGTGAATTTTAGCCTTTATTTTGTTAATGTAATATATCATGTCGATTGATTTATAGATATTGAACCATCCTTGCATCCCTGACATTAATCCCACTTGGTCATGGTGCATAATCCTTTTAATGTATTATTAAATGTGGAGAGCCACTGTTTCGTTGAAAATTTTTACATCTGTGTTCATCAAGGATATTGGCCTGTAATATTCTCATTCTCATATTCTCTCTCTCTCTTTCTCTAATATTTTTGTCTGTTTTTGGTATCAGGGTAATGCTGGTTTCCTAAAATGAGTTTGGAAGTGTTCTTTCCTCTTCAATTTTTTGAAATAGTTTAGGCATTAATAGATAGGTATTAATTCTTCTTTGAATTTTTTAAAAATTCATCTGTGAAGCCATCCTGGACTTTTATTTGTCAAGAGTTTTTTTTTTTAAATTAGTACTTCAATTTCATTGCTAGTAATTGGCTTGTTTGGATTTTGTATTTCCTGCTGGCTCAATCTTGGAGGGTTATAGTTATAGAAATTCGTCCATTTCTTCTACATTGTTGAATTTGTTGGCATATAACTATTTGTAGTATTCTTTAATGGATTTTTGTATTCTCTGGTGTTGGTTGTAATTTCTCTTTCATTTATGATTTTATTTATTTGGGCTCCTGTCAATGTTATGTATCCTTTTGAAGAAGCAACGCTTAGTTTTATTGATCTTTTCTATTACTTTTCAGTTTCTATTTTATTTCCACTATGATCTTAACTATTTCTTTCTTTGTGTTTAATTTAGATTTTGTTCTCCTTTTATTAGTTCCTTTTGTTGTATAGAGTTATTTGGGATTTTTCTTGTTTCTTGAAGTAGGCCTGTATACATATGACTTCTTCTCTCTTAGGACTGCTTTTGCTGCATCCTTAAATTTTGAAAAGTTTTGTTGTCCTATTCATTTGTCTCAAGTTAGTTTTTTAATTTTCTCTTTGATCCATTGGTTATTTAGTTGCATATTGTTTCATCTCTATCTATTTGTGTTTTTTTTCTAGTTTTCTTCCTGTAATGATTTCTAATATTATGATATTGTGGTTGGAAAAGATGCTGAATATGATTTCAGTCTTATTGAATTTATTGAGACTTATTTTTGTGACCTAATAATATGATCTGTCCTGGGGACAGTGCTTTGTGTACTTGAAAACAGTATGTACTCTTCAATTTTTTGATAAAATGTTCTATCGATATCTATTAAGTTGATCTGGTCTAATGTGACATTTAAGGCCATTATTTCCTTATTAATTTTCTGTCTGGATGATCTATCTATTGATGTGAGTGGGGTATTAAAATTCTCCTATTATTACGTTACTGTGGATTTTTCTCTTTATGTACATTAATCATTGTTTTCTATATTTAAGTACTCCTATGTAGGGCACATAGATAACTGTTATATCCTCTTCTGAGGTTGACCCCTTTATAATTATATAATGTCCTTCTTTGTCTTCTTTTACATTTTTTAATTTAAAGTCTATCTTGTCTGATATGAGTATTGTTACCTAGTTTTCCTATTGTTTCTATCAGCACAGAGTATCTTTTTCCATTCATTCACTTTTAGTCTGTATGTGTCTCAATTTGAAGTGAGCCTCTCTTATAAGCAGCATATAGATGGGTCAGGGTTTTTAATTTGTTCATCCACCCTATGTCTCTTTATTAAAGCATTTAATTTACTTACACTTAAAGTAATTATTGAGAAATATGTACTTATTGCCATTTTGTTCATTGTTTTTTGGTTGTTTTTATAGTTCTCTGCTGTTTTTATAATTCTCTGCTGTTTACAGGTAACCCTGTATAGGTCCCGAAAAATAGCATGTTATTCATATCCATTTTATATGAAACAAAGAACTAGTACAAAAAAGGGGTTAGATTCCAAAAATTTTAAAAACATACTATTATATTTTTATAATTAAGAGAAATATCTTCATTAAAGCAATTTTCACCAAAAGTGTAACATATTTTTTAAAGTATAACATATTAACATGCATTAAATACCTTTTGCTCTTAAAAACTTTTATTACATTCCATGTTATTCTGGAATTTCCCTAGTTTCAAATGAGGTATTGTTTGCTCTTAAAAGCTCTTATTACACTCCATGTGTTGGGATTTCTCTAATTCTCAAACAATGTTAGAGTGAAATCATGTTCTACAATGCTGTGTTGTACAAGGGTTTTCCCCAATTCTTGAGCTGTATTACAGCAAAACCGTGTTGTAGAAGTGCTGTGTTATATGAAGATTATCTGTATTTCTTCTTCTCTTGATTTCTTTCCTTGTGATTTGCTGGTTTTCTTTAGGGTTTTGTTTGAGTTCCTCTTTGGGGGTTTTTTATATGTCTTTTGTAGGTTTTCGATTTGTGGTTACCATGAAATTTAGGTATATATCATTCTATATCTATAGCTGTCTATTTTAAGATGATAGGCATTTAGGCTTGAATATATGAGGGCTGACAATTAAGTTCACAAACTTGCCATTGTGCATTTATGTTGGCAGCACTGTACAAACAACTTGGTAGGGTTTTATAATTTGGTATATCTATCCCTCACAACTGTGTTTGTGTCGACATGTGGTGGTATCTTGCTGAGTGGCATTCCTTATTGTTGGTGTGTGCTTTTTTTGTTGGAGCTTGAATTAGAGCAACAAAAAGGCATTAAATTTCTTGTTAAACTTGGCAAGAGTGGAAGTGAAATCAGGGACATATTAGTCCAAGTTTATGGGGATAATGCCCTGAAAAAAATGGCAGTGTACAAATGGATTAAATGTTTTTCTGAGGGGAGTGAAAACGTCACTGATGAAAAGAGATCAGAGTGGCCAGTAATGAGCAGAATTCACAAAAACATTGCAAAAATTCATGGAATTGTGAGTCAAAATTGTCAGCTGACTATGAGAAGCATAGCAAACCGCGTAAACTTCAAAGGGGAAACAGGAAGATCTTAACTGAAAATCTTGGCATGAGAAAGGTGTGTGCTACAGTGGTCCCGAAGGAGCTCACCAATGAACAAAAGCAAAGGGGAGTTGAAGTTTGCCAAGACCTTTTGGAGAAGCAGGATGATGCTTTGGAATGTGTTATCACTGGTGATGAAACATGAGTGTACTAATATGACCCTGAAACAAAGCATCAAAGTGCACAGTAGAAGTTGGCCAGTTCTCCATGACCAAAATGTTCTGTCAGGCCAAATCAAGAGTCAAAACAATGTTGCTAACTTTTTTGTATCAGAGGAATTATTCATTATGAATTTGTACCAACTTGACAAACAGTCAACCAAGTTTACTATTTGGAAGTGCTGAAAAGGCTGCATAAGAAAGATGAAAATGACCTGAACTTTTCACCACCAACTCATGGCTCTTGCATCACAGCAATGTACCAGCTCACACAACACTGTCTGTGAGGGAGTTTTTAGCCAATAAACAAATAACTGTATTGGAACACTCTCCTTGTTTGCCTGATTTGGCCCTGCAATGACATTTTCTTTACCTGAAGATAAAGGAAATATTGAAAGAAATTCATTTTATTGATGTTCAGGACATCAGGGGTAATACAACGACAGCTCTGATGGCCATTCCAGATAAAGAGTTCCAAAACTGCTTTGAAGGGTGGACTAGATGCTAGAGTCAGCGTGTCACTTCCCAAGGGGAGTACTTTGAAGATGACCATAGTGAAATTCAGCAATGAGGTATGTAGCACTTGGTCTAGGATGAGTTCACAAACTTAATTGTCAAACCTCATATTCTGTAAGGACTGCATTTTTATTCCCCTCTTCATGTTTTATGTTATTGTTGTCATATTTTAGATTTTTTTGTGCTGTGTATCTGCTGACTACTTATAGTTTGAGTTGAGTTTGATGCTTTTTTTACTTTTGACTATTGTGGTAGCATTTTAAATATCTTAATTGCTGTATTTACTAAATATTTGCTTTACTTGTGAGATTTTTCCCTTTCTCATATATTTTATTTCTACTTATGACCTTTTCTACTTAAAGTAGACCCTTTAACATTTTTTGTAAAGCTGGTTTAGTGGTGATGAACTCCTTTAGTTTTTGCTCGTTCAGCAAACTCTTTCTGTCTTCTTCAATTGTGAATGATAGATAACCTTGCTAGGTCAATTTTTCTAGGTTGGTTTTTTTTTTTCCTTTCCCCATCCCGCCCCGCAGCACTTTAAAGATGTCCTGCCATTTCCTTCTGGCCTGTAAAGTTGCTGCTGAGAAATTAGCTGATAGCTTTATTGGGTTTCCTTTGTATGGAACTCATTGTTTTCCTCTTGCTTCCTTCAAGATTGTCTATGCATAACTTTTACCATTTTAATGTCTTGGTGTGGGTCTCTTTGGGTTCATCTTATTTGGAATTCTCTCTACTTCCTAGACCTGGATGTCTGTCTCCTTTCACAGGTTAGGAAAGTCTTCAGCCATTATTTCTTTAAATAAAGTTTCTGTTCCTGTCTCTCTTCTTCTAGTATCCCTATAATGTGAATGTTTGAGTGATGTTATACAGAGGTCCCTTAAACTATCCTTGTTTATTTAAATTCCTTTTTCTTCCTGCTGTTCTGATTGGTTGATTTCCATTAGTCTACCTTTCAGTTTGCTGATTTATTTTTCCATATTAGCTAATCTGCTGTTCATTCTTTCTAAAGTGTTTTTCATTTCAGTTATTGCATTTTTCAGGTCTGTTTAGTTCTCAATTGTACTTTATCACTTTTTGTTGAAGTTGTCCCTGAGTTCCTCTATTCCACTCTTAAGTTTGGACTTATGACTCTTTCTTTGAATTCTTTATCAGGCAAGTTACTTATCTCCATTTCCTTAGGGTTTTGTTTGTGTGTGTTCTTTTCTGGAGATTTTTCTTGTTCCTTTGTTTGAGAGGTATTCTTCTGTCTTTTCATTTTGTTTTACTTTATATGTTTGTTCATGTAAATTACACAAGGTAACTATCTTTCCCAGTCTTAAAAAAGTGACCTTGTATAGAAGCGGGCTCTGTGTAGGCTGTGTGTGCCAGGTGATTTTGGCAGGTTGGCAGTGTTAGATAGGACAAGGGTCTCAAGGTCTGGGTGGTTCTTGCTCAATGCTATTCTTGCTAAATGTGAAAATGTAGCACAGTATTTTGCAGACACAGCTGTAAACAGGATAAGCTTGACAGGAACCCAACCAGGTAAGTATAGCCAACTGCAAAGAAAAAAAGAATCAACCAAATAGTGCATGTAAGCAATGGTTAAGTCTCCCTTCAGAGAGACAGAGCTTTGGATATTAATCCCCTGCCTGCTTTACTTGCTGCAAGTAAATAAAACTACCTAACAACAACCACATCTTGTTCTTGACTAGAACACCCCAAGCACTGAACTCCCTGAGTTCATTAACAGTATGAGTTGAGCGAATGCCTGACATGTCGAAGCTCCGGTAAGGAGGTCAGGTGCACATACTAATGCCCTGCTGGCTCCCTTTGTTTGGGGCCAAAATGTGTTCAGGTAATGTGTCCAGAAACATGCTACAACAGCTTTGTAGGTAAATAGACCTCCTGCCCACACTGTGGAGGTGGAGGGGCACCTCCACAGTCCCTGGAGCATTCCCACAATTCCCCTGCTAACAGTCTCTCTCATTTGTTGAAATGAAAGTGGTCCCATATAGTAGTCTTATGTACCAAGCAGTTATGGAAAACCAGTCAGAGCTGAGCAGGCACTTAGGACACCTGGGTCACTGGCCTGCGGGCTAGAGCTGCTCTAGCTCCAGTCAAGGAGCCCAGTGCCTGTGGTGACACCCTGTTGTTCTAGCTTACTCTCTTTGTTCTGAGGCAAAAGGTACAGGCATTGTAGCTGAGAGCATACCAAGGTGCTCTTGCAGGTAGGTTAAAGCACCAAATAGAGTTGCTCCTGCCCACCCTATCAAAGTGGAGGGGGAATGTAAGCAAGGGTGTTCACCAGCTCCTCTGCCAAGAGTTCCCTCAGCGCTCTAAGGGCTACTGTGCCTTCTCAGGCTTCTCCATTCAGTTATCTCCTCTTGTTTGTTGTTCAGAAGCTGTTCATTCAGCCCACGGTTGTTGAGGAGGAGTAATTGTTCTCTATATATGTGTATATTTGAGTTTCTTCATGGGAGACGGCATGTTCAGGGATGATCTCGGACCTCCAATACATTTTTAAAAGTAAATTTAATGCCTAAAAATTCTTAATAAGCAAAATATCAAACTTTACTAAGATAGAAGCATTAACAGTCCTGTGCTGAGCCAGCCACACTGAAACCTTTAGCAATAGGAAAAATTAGTAATACTGAACCTGTCTTTATTATAGTGTTATAGTAGAATGCTCTATAACCACTCCCTGAGGAATCCACTGAAGAACACACTTCACAAACCAAAATAATTAATGAGACCTCACAATAAAGATCAATGGTAAGTAGTAAATACATAGTTATACTTGTAGAATTAAGGTTAAATGAGGATTAAAGGAAGAGATTGTAGTATTAATGGCTTTATGTTCTGAGAATGTAGATGTGGTACAAAAAATCAGAGAGGGGGAGGAGAGAATTGAAAAATCATGCAAAAATACTTTTAAGTGTTTTCAGAAATCATAACACTGGTATTTTTATTAATATGTTGTAGTTACTTATTTTTTTAGTGAGGTATAATTGACATAAAACGTTGTATTACTTTCAGATGTACAACATAATGATTCAATATTTGTATATCAGTAGACTCTCAGTTAACTCCCACCCATGCTGGATAAATGTAATATTATTTCTTCTTTTTTTTTCCTGTTCCTTCACAGTGCCAGTTGCTTAAGTTCTGGTTAACACAAAGACTACTACAACAATTTCCAAACACTTGGCTTCCCTGGGCCACATTGGAAGAATTGTCTTGGGCCACACATAAAATGTACTAACACTAATGATAGCTGATGAGCTAAAAATAAAAATAAATCACAAAAAAAATCTCATAGTGTTTTGTTTGTTTTTTTTATTATTAGACTTATTGGGGTGACATTGATTAGCAAGAATTAAATAGGTTCCAGGTGTACAATTCTACAGTGTATTGTCAACTTGCTGTATAATTAGTTCACCACCCAGTATGAGTTCTTTTTCTATCACCATATATTTAGCTCGTCCTCCCTCCTCTCCCATCCCATCCCCCTTCTCTCATCCCCTCCCCACTTGTCCCCAAATAAGCATTAAACCATTGATTGTGTCCATGGGTTTTTTGTTTGTTTGTTTGTTCTTTGTTGCTTTCAGTTTTATATTCCACATATGAGTGAAGTCATACTTTTTGGTTTTTTTCTGTCTGGCTTATTTTGCTTAGTATGATAATCTCCAGGTCCATCCATTTTGTTGTAAATGGCAATATTTCATCTTTTCTTATAGCTGAGTAATATTCCGTTGTGTGTACGTACCACAGCTTCTTTATCCGGTATCTATCAAATGGCACTTTGGTTGATTCCATGACTTGGCCACAGTAAACAGCACTGTGATGAGCATTGGGGTACATAAGTCTTTGTGGACAAAGGTTTTCAAGGTACATAAGTCTTTGTGGACAAAGGTTTTCAAGGTTTTGGGGTAGCTCCCCAGAAGAGGGATTGCTGGGTCATATGGTAATTTTATTCCCAATTTTCTGAGGACCCTCCACACTGTTTTCCATAGTTGTACCAGTTTGCACTCCCACCAGCAGTGTGCAGGAGTTCCATTTTCTCCACATCCTCTCCAGCACTTGTTATTCCTTGTCTTGTTGATAATAGCCATTCTAACAGGTGTGAGGTGGTATCTCATTGTGGTTTTGATTTGCATTTCCCTGATAGCTAATGAGGATGAGCATCTTTTCATATACCTGCTTGCCATTTGTATTTCTTCATGGGAGAAGTATCTGTTTAGTTCTTCTGCCCACTTTTTAATTGGGTTGTTTGTTTTTTTGTTGTTAAGTAGTATTAGTTCTTTATATATTTTAGATATTATACCCTTATCTGATGCATTGTTTGCAAATATTTTCTCCCATTCAGTTGGCTGTCTCTTTGCCTTGTTGATGGTTTCTTTTGCTGTGCAGAAGCTTTTTAGTTTGATATAATCCCATTCATTTATTTGTGCTTTTACTTCCCTTGCCTTTGAGGTCAGGTTCATGAAGTCTTCCTTTAGTCCTAGGTCTATAAGTTTAGTACCAATGTCTTCTTCTATACAGTTTATTGTTGCAGGTGTTATATGAAGATCTTTAATCTATTTCGAGGTAATTTTTGTATATGCAGGGAGTTCACAGCTCAGGTTCATTCTTTTGCATATGTTTTTCCAGTTTTCCCAGCACCACCTACTAAACAGGCTGTCTTTTCCCCATTGCATGTTTTTTGCTTCTTTATCAAAAATTATTTGTCCATAATTTGTGGATTTATTTCTGGGTTTTTAGTTCTGTCACATTGGTCTATGTTTCTGTTTTTCTGCCAATACCAAGCTGTTTTGATTATTGATGCTTTGTAATAAAAATTGAAGTCAAGGAATGTAATACTACCAGCCTTATCCTTTTTATGTAGTATTGCTTTGGCAATTCAAGGTCTTTTATAGTTCTGTATAAATCTGATAATTCTTTCATCTATTTCACAAAAGTATGATCATGGGATTTTGATGGGTATTGCATTAAATCTGTAGATTGCTTTGGGCAAAATCGCCATTTTAACAATGTTAAGTCTTCCTATCATGAACAGGGAATATTTCCATTTCTTTGTGTTTGCTTCAATTTCTTTCAAAAGTGTCTTATAGTTTTCCATGTATAAGTTAGTCATGTTCTTTGTTAAGTTAATTCTCAGGTATTTCATTCTTTTTGTTGTGATAGCAGAAGGAATTGACTCCCTCATTTCTTTTTCTGAAGATTCATTGTTTGTACATAGGAATGCTGTTGATCTTTATACATTGATTTTGTATCCTGTGACTATATTCATTTATTGTTTCTAATAGTTTTCTGGTGGAATCTTTGGAATATTCTATATAAAAGATCGTGTCATCTGTAAATAGTGACAATTTGACCTCTTCTTTCACAATCTGGATACCTTTTATTCCTTTCTCTTGCCTGATTGCTGTGGCTAGAACTTCCAGTATTTTATTGAATAGCAGTGGTGATGGGGCATCCCTGTCTTGTTCCTGATTTTAGGGGAATAGGCTTTAGCTTTTTCCCATTCAGTATAATGTTAGCTGATAGTTTGTCATATATGACCTTTATTATGTTGAGGTACTTCTATACCTATTTTATTCAGTGTTTTGATCATAAATGAATGTTGTATCTTATCAAAAGTTTTTTCGGCATCAATTGATATGACCATATGGTCTTTATCTTTTGTTTATGTGGTGTATCACATTGATTGATTTTCCATATGTTGAACCATCCTTGTGCTCCCCGGATGAATCCCACTTGATCATGATGTAGAACTTTTTGATGCATTGTTGTATTCTGTTTGCTAATATTTTGTTTAGGATTTTTGCATCTGTGCTCATCAAAGACATTGGTCTATAGTTTTCTTTTTTTGTGTGTTGTCTTTACCAGGCTTTCTTATTAGGGTAATCTTGACTTCATAGAATGAGTTAGGCAGTATTACTTCCTCTTAAATTTTTTGGAAGAGTCTGAACAGGATAGGTGATAATTCTTTGAATGCTTGGTAGAACTCGTTGGTGAGACCATGTGGTCCAGGGCTTTTGCCTCTAGGGAGATTATGGATAGTCATTTCAATGTCTTTGCTATTGATTGGTCTATTTAGATTATCCAGTTCTTCTTGGTTCAGTCTAGATAGGCTATACGTTTCTAGAAACTTTTCCATTTCTTCTAGGTTGTCAAATTCAGTGGCATAACGCCCTTCATAATATTTTCTTATAATCCTTTGTATTTCTGTTGTATCAGTAGTCATTTCTCCTCTTTCATTTCTAATTTTGGATATTTGTGTCCTTTCCTTTAGTCCTTTGATTAGTCTAGCCAGGGGTTTGTCAATTTTGTTGACTTTCTCAAAGAACCAGCTCTTTGTAGTATTAATTTTTTCTATTGTCCTTCTGTTTTTGAATTGGTTTACCTCTGCTTTGATTTTTATGATTTCTTTTCTTCTGCTGACTTTGGGTTTTGTCCACTCTTCTTTTTCTAGTTCTTTAAGTTAGAATGTTAAGGTGTTTACTTGTGATTTTTCTTGTTTCTTGAGATAGGCCTATAATGATATAAATTTCTCTCTTATTACTGCTTTCTCTGTGTCCCAATAATTTTGATATGTTGTATTTTCATTGTCATTAGTTTCTATATATTTTTTTAATCTCTTATTAGTTTGGGACATCTTTAGTACCATATGTCTTAGAGAAGATCGCTAGGGTCCAGGTATCTAGGGAACCTATTTTCTTTTTGAATTTTGGGTTCCAGATCTTTCCATAGGTTTGGAAAGTTCTCGTCTACTATTGTTTGAGTAACTTCTCTGTAGAATGCTGTGCTCTTTCTTCTAAATCCTATTATCCCGATGTTGTTTTGTCTCATGGCATCAGATAGTTCTTGCAGAGTTCTATCAATCCTTTTGGTTCTATATCCCCTATCTTCCTCTTTTTGAGATGTTTCCATGTTCTGATCTTCAATATCACCAATTCTTTCCTCCATCTGGTTGGCCCTGTTTCCTATGGCAGTTATTTCATTTCTCACTTCTTTTATTTTATTATTTATCTCTCAAATTTCCATCTCTTTCTTCCTTATGTTTTGAATTTCTTTGTTAAATTGTTCCTTTTGTTCACAGATTTCCTTCCTTAGGTTGTTTATCTTAGCTATGGTGTTCTGCCAGTATGTTTTCATTTCTCTCAGAGCCTTTAGAACAGCTACTTTATAATCTCTATGACTTAGTTCAGAAATTTCTAGGTGTATGAGATCCTTTTCTGGAGATTTTTCATCTTCTTTCTGAGCAGCTTTAAGTCCTAAGGTACTCATATTTTCTACTGTGTACTTCTTTGGCATGAGGGCTTTACATTCTGCATAGCCCAAGAGCTCTTCTCTGATTAGTATTTTTGTGGTGTCTTGCTGTAGGGTAGACACCAGGTGGCACTGGGGGGGGGGACAAGTTTTGGGGGATAGGGGAGGTGTTTAAGCCTTATCTCTGGTCTCCAGCTGCATTTGGACATGGGGCGCATCTGTCCACGGTCCCTCCACTTCCTGCAGTTCATTGAGGAGGCTATAGGAGAGAGGAGAGGCCAACAAAATGCATGATGGGGCAGCTACACCTCCTGTCCTTTGCTGGGGAAGATGAGGGAGGCTGATGGAATGTAGACCAAGGCCGCTCTCGCTGGATGGGGCGAACACTATCAAATCTGCCTCTCTTCACAGGCGTGCTCCAGTGAGCAGTCTCCACAGCAGCTGCTCAGGGCTGAGTCTGCAAGCATGCACCACGTGAGGGTGCTGGGTGCATGCACGCCACAGGTCCAAAGCTGCAGGCCTGATGTCACAGGCCACGCAAAGACAGCCAGTGTGCCTCTGCTGTGGGCCAGGAACCACAGCCCTGAGGAGGAGCCATACGCATGTGTGCTGTGGGCTGTGAGGGCACAGGAACTGAGGTGCTGTCTCTGGGACCTCACCTTGGCCTGTAGCTATTCAGAGTCCTTGCTCAGCCTTCTTGCTGCTCAAGAGCTTCAGAGGCTGGCCCCCAAGCTCTGTACCCTAAGCTCTTTCCCTAACATGCTGCTCTAAGGCCCAGCTCTCCCACAGTCTCCCACCGTCTCCCACTGTTCTGCCACTCCAGCTTTCACTCTTGTCACCTCTTGGTCTCCTCCCTCCCATGCCCTGTGCTGCTCCCAGATTTTTTTTCCAGTCCCTAGTTTCTTTAGTCAGCAGCGATGGGGTCCTGTCACAATCCATCTCTGCTCCCTCCTCTCTCCCACTCGCCCCCCTCCTCCCAGCCTTCAGGTGTTTTCTTGCAATGTGTGGATTTCTAGGCTATCACTGTGTCACTCAAGGTCCTCTTTCTTGGCTCCTGGATGGCCATTCAATTGTGTTTTCTGGGAGAGGCTTTAGGGACCTCCTCCCTAGTCGCTATCTTGCCTTCAGCCTCATAATGTTTTAAGAATTTGTGTTGGGCCACATTCAAGGCCATCCTGGGCCACAGGTTAAACATGCCTGGTCTACTGTATTGCAAAATGATCACCACAATAAGTCTAGTTAACATTCATCACCATACATAATTACAAAAACATTACTTTTCTTATAATGAGAACGTCTAAGATTTCTCATAGCAACTTTCATATATGCAATACAGTATTACTAACCATAGTCACTATGCTGTACGTTACATCCCCATGAGTTATTTATTCTGTAACTCTAAGTTTGGACCTTTTGACTCCTTCACCCATTTCACCTGCCCACCACTCCCTGTCTCTGATTTATTCTCTGTATCTGTAAGTTTGGGTTTGTTTTTGTTTTTTTTGTTTGTTTGTTTGTTTTTAGATTCCACATATAAGTGAGATCATGTGGTATTTGTTGGACTTATTTTATTTAGCATAATGCATTCAGAATTCCATGTTGTAGCTAATGGCAAATTTTTTATGGCTGAATAATATTTATTTTTATACACATACACCACAATTTGTTTATCCATTCATCTTTCAATGGACACTTAGGGAGCTTCCATATCTTGGCTATTGAAAACAATGCTGCAATGAACATGAGGGTGCACGTATCTTTTTGAATGAGTATTTGAGTTCATTTTCTTTGGATAAATACCCAGAAATGAAATTGCTGGATCATAGGGTAGTTCTATTTTTAATTTTTTGAGTAACCTCCATACATTTTTTATAGCTACTGCACCAATTAACATTCCCACCAGCAACGCACAAGGTCTCCTATTACTCCACATCCTCACCAACATTTATTATTTCTTATCATTTTGATAATAGCCATTCTAACAGAGGTGAGGTGATACCTTATTGTGGTTTTGATTTGCATTTCCTTGATGATTGGTGGTATTGAGCATCTTTACATGTACCTGTTGGCTGTCTGTATGTCTTCTTTGGAAAACATCTATTCAGATATGCCCTTTTTTTTTTTTTCCTGTTGTTGGATTGTTTGGTTTGTTGCTACTTAGTTGTATGAGTTCTTTATATATATTTAGATTAACCCCTTATCAGAGATATGATTTGCAAATATTTTCTCCCATTTGGTAGGTTGCCTTTTTATTTTGTTGATGAATTCCTTTGATGTGAAGAAGTTTTTTAGTTTAATGTAGTTTCACTTGTTTATTTTTGCTTTTGTTACCTTTTATTTTGGTGTCAGATCAAAAAAAAATCATTGCAAAGACTGATGTCAAGTTGCTTACTGTGTATGTTTTCTTCTAGAGTTTTATGGTTGCAGGTCTTACATTCAAGTCTTTCATCCATTTTCAGTTAATTTTTGTGTATGGTGTAAGACAATGGTCCAATTTCATTCTTTTACATGGGGCTATCCAGTTTTTCCAACACCCTTATTGAAGAAATTGTCCTTTTCCCATTGTATATCCTTGTATCCTTTGTCATAGATTAATTAGCCATATATATGTGGGTTTATTTCTGAGATTGCTTATCTGTTTCATTGATCTCTGTGTCTGTTTTTATGCCAATACCATACTGTTTTGATTACTATCACTTGGTAATATAGTTTGAAATTAGGAAGCATGGTGCCTTCAGCTTTGTTCTTCTTTCTCAAGATTGCTTTGGCTATTGCAGTTTTTTTGTTCATACAAATTTTAGGATTGTTTTTTCTACCCTTCTGAAAAATGCCATTGGAATTTTTATAGGGATTACATTGAATCCATAGATTGCTTTGGGTAGTATGGACATGTTAACAATATTAATTTTTTTCAATCTATGAGCATGGAATGTCTTTCCATTTGTATCTTTTTAAATTTCTTCTATCAATATCTTAATAGTATTATTGGTATTGTTATTTTGAACCTGTGTGTGCATAAATTGAGATAAAACAAATGGATATTTTAATTCAATTATTCCCTGTGTCCTTGAGAACAATGTTTCCCAATGTAGAAGAGAGGAGATACAGATGGAACAGAAGGGGTTATGTAAAAACCATACAGTCCCCAATTTGAATGGGATGTATCAGTATAAATTCCCAGAATATTTTGTCATATATATAATTTTTATCTTTTCTCACTGAAAAGACCTAAAAACATTGATCAACCCGTAAGCAAGGAGGACTCCTAACATTCCAATTATGCTCTTTAATAGTCTTGCCACTAAAAGAAGCCAAGGCTTCTTGGAGAAATGGCTGATTCTAGTCTTGGGTAGGAAATATACAGGATAAGCTTGAAACTTCTTGCCAAACCAGATTGCAAGGAAGCAGTCAGACTACTAGGGACTGCAGTATATTGAAATCATCAAACATGTTTAAATCCTTGATGTCATGATGGTATTTTAAAACTTAATTCATCTTTGCAGGGTGACAGTGTAGCAATTCATTATCCTAAAAAAAATGAATAAATAAATGAAAAGAAGCATCCTATCTTTTCTTTATGAACTGTACAACTGGACAACTAAATAGTAGATGAAAAATGTCTGTTTATAAAATTAATCCAGTTGGTAAATGAAAAAGAAATGATATAATAAGAATAGCACTGTATTTTATCCCCCAGTGAATTAATGAATGTAAGCATGGAACATCCACTCTGCTAACCTCTCAGAAACAGAGAGACAACTAGACATTGTGCCCTCTGCTGAAAAAAGCACATCAACACCCAGAGTCTCATCAAAAATCTTGATATGGAGTCTGATCAAGCCTCTGGATCCAGTTGTCAATTTGCAGGTAACTAAGAAAACATAGGAATGTATTGGACTGCACCGTGAGAATGCAATCTGCAAAATGTGGATTGGAAAACTCTACAGAGGGAATGACTCAAGTTCTTCCATGGATACATTGTAAGGAAAGAAGAGATGGAGAAGGAACCTAGAGATCAAAAGAGATTTAAAAGACAAACAATATAACCAAGACTATTCTTTAGTGTCTAGAGATGCACACTTAGGTGCTCAAAACTGTAAATTCAAGGAAAGTAATTACTATAACAGTCAGGATCCTTCTGGAAGAAGAGAGGTGGTTGAGACTGGGATGGGGCACAGGGGTGGGTATTCTAGGATGGCTGGAAAAGTACAGTTTCTTGACCTGAATGGTGGTTGTAAGGGTGTTTATTTTATCGTAATTCACTAAGATTCACATTTGTTTTATGTCTTTTCTGCACACTGGAGATTTGATTCAACCTAAGAATTTCTAACTTCAACGCGGAAGATGACAGCCTGCAGAGGCGGGGTCAGCCAGGTAGAAGAAAAGGAAGGTTCTAAGAGACTCTAGTCACAGCTTACTGCCTATGTTTTCTTCTAGAGTTTTATGGTTGCGGGTCTTACATTCAAGTCCTTCATCTGTTTTCAGTTAATGGATGGACTCTGTCACATAATCCAAGTCTTTCATTCATTTTCCGAAGAAGACATACAGGTAGCCAGTAGGTACATTGGGAATGCGTCCCGGGCTATGTGCAGGAGATTCATCGCAGCGGGCACTGCAGGCACACCGGGACCAATGAGAGGACTGCGGTTTCCCAACCTGGGTCCAGGGACGCCCAGAGGCCTCTGTCTCCGGTCCAGCTGGTGGTGTGTAGTGGCAGCAGACCTGGCGGTCAGCAGGAGCCACGCTGTGCAGTGCCGAGCCGGGCCCACTGGATGCATATGCTGATGGGGACAGAGCCGTGAGGGGCTGCGGGTATGGGAGGCCTGCAGCGTGTTGATGTGCGCCCGGAAGACCCCGCGGGGCGGGAGGACTGGGGCGTGGTACCCGCCAGCAGCCGGAGGCCGGGAGAAGGCGGCCCACCCCACGTGGCTGGCCAGCTGGCAGATTCCCTGTGGGCCTCTGTCTAGGGATGGGCTTGCGATCACTCTGGGAAACCCCTGTGGACTACTTCCCACGCACAGGCTGCCAACATGGCTCAGGGCTGCGAGCTGTTCACGCTGGGTTTGGATCAGTCTGGCCTCCCGGTCTTTCCACCAGGCCGAGGAGACCGAAGAATGAAATCAGAGCACCCCGACACCCTGGCCCACAGGCCCCCCAGCGCCCAGGCCCAGCTTCCTTTCTCTTCAGGGACTGAGAGGCTGAGGCCGCAGAATGTTGGGGGCCCAAGGCCGCCGAAGGCGGCTTCTCTTGGTGCCTAGTGAAGCCGCGGGGCAAAGAACGCGCCCGGTATCTCTCCGCCCACCTGCTTTCCCAAGCAGGTGACACCCCCAAGCTCTGTCCCTGCACCACCCACCCCAGGGTGCTGGCGAGATGCCAGGCAAGAACAGAGGACAGGCACCGGGTAGAAGGCCGCCCTCTGGCCCATCAACCCCAGCCCCCTCCCTAGGTAGCCCATGGGTGGTGCCCCCCTCCCAGGGCCTCCAGTCCCATCGCTGGGGAGCAGGAGCTACACGGAGGGCTGGCTGGGGTCAGCGGCGGGCTTTCCTCCGCATCCTGCCGGATAGAGATGTGCCTAGGGACGGACGCTGGACTGGGAGTTGACCACGGGCATACTCCCACCCTCCTCCCATCAACAGTAAGTTAATGACCCCACCGACTTATTGGTATTTTGAGAAAAATATTTCAAAATACCAATAACTCGGTGAGGTCATCACTACATAAATTTATGTTAAAAAGTAGCAAAACTTTATTTCTTTATAAAACTTTATTTCAAGGCCAGACCACGATCCAATGGTTACTCTGAGAAGGGGAGCCAGATTAGGAGAGGGGTCAATGGGACTCCAGCTTTATCACTGTGGGTTTTATTTTTACTAAAGAAAAATAAAAGGGAATGTAATTAATGAGTTTGTGAAACTGAATCTAGTAGGGAAACTTGAAGAAAAAAAGGAAAACACATTTTTCCTGGAAAGGAATGCCTGAGAACTGGGAGCGTCTGTCAGACCCACAGACTTGTTTCAGGAAAGGGGTGGGTGCAGAACCTTCCTAGTAAGTGACAGCTTTGCTGACTGGCCAAAGCCCAGGGGTTCACAGTGGCCTTCTGGAATGAGGACAGAGGTGGCCATACATGGAGCAGAGGAGCAGCAGGAAGGAAGTATCAAAGGGCACCAGAGTTGTGGGACTAGCAGGACCGCTGGCAGGTGCTTCTGAGGGCTGGTCACCACTGCTAAGATGTGTCTTGACTTCCCCATGTCTCTGTCCCTAAGGGATCTGAGAGGGTGGTGGTTCTGCGCAGCTTGGGAGGACCTGAGGAGCACAGCTCAGCAGATGGAGTGAAGAGCAGAAGCTGGTCTGGGGACCAGAGAGTGAGCACACAAAGGCGCAAAGCCAGTACAGGTCTGTTACAGTTTGTCTCTGGTAGGGGAGGGATAAGTTAGAGAGGCACTAAGAACAAATCATGTGGGTCCTTGAATGTCAAGGTGAGATGTTCAGACCTCCAGGAGGATGGGCAGCCATGCCAGTTGTTAGGTAGGACAGGGCCTATTTCAGAGCTAGACTGCAGACTGATGTATCTAGAAGGTAGGGAAGATAACCAAGGGTGAGCCTAGAGACTGGTTTGACACCAGCATAGAAGTCCCAGTGGGACATGAGAAGGACCTGAACAAAGTGGTAGGGATGGAAAAGCAGGGGTCAGTGTGACCAAATCTGTGGAGGCCCTCGCCATAAGAACTGGTATGTGAGGAGATGTGGGTCAGGCTTGTTTAATCATGTTAAGAAGCCCACTCAGGCTGCTAATGTGGGGATGGCGGGGATTCTGTAAGGACAGAAATGAAGCTGAACCAAACCTCATGGGCACAAAGCTGGACTCCGGAAATCATTAAGATCAAAGGAGGTTCCTCTTTGCACGTGTGTGGGGCCCTGTCTCTCCTTTCTGTGACTACCCTGTGCTCCATGGTTCCAGGTTTTTGCTCCCTGTGATTTCATCCTGTAGTGATCCAGGGTTGCCATGGCACCAATTCTGACCTCTAATCTCTGTGACCTGAAGTCCCCACTCTCTATACTTCTGTACACAGTGTGGGGTCTTGATATTGGAATAGTTGGCCAGCTTCAGTCCATGTGTACAGTGGGTCATGTATCCACTCTTGGGCAAGGTCACCCAGGCCTGCCCTTTCCTGAGCTTTGCCCCTTCCTGAGATTAGGTGAGCGGTTGAATGACGTGTGAGGTAGAAATGACAAAGAGAAACAATCAAAGACAATAGCAGGGACAATCCAACTGGAAAATGTTGCTGCATTTTTCCTGGGGGAAAACATGACAGGGAGCATTTGATGAAGTTCAACACCAGGTCATAATTAAAAAAAAAAAATCACATCAGACATATTGTCAATGGGGAAATATTAAAATTCTTTAAAACCACAAATAAAGGATAACCACAGTCACCACCTCTATTTAATACTACGTTGGTGATCCTAGCCAGTGCAGTAAGAGATGAAAAAGAAAATTAATGTCTGAAAAAAATGGAAAAGCAGAAACAAAACTGTTTCAGGTGATATTATTGCCTAATAGAAAACCAAAGAAATCTATAGAAAATTTATATTAATAAGAGCCTATATAAAATACAATTGTGGGGGTTCCCTGGTGGTGTAGTGGCTAGGCTTCAGTGCTCTCAATGCCACAGCCTAGGTTTGATTCCCAGCCAGGGAACGCACCCCCTAAAAAAATACAATTGCATTTTAATATAGCAATGGCTATTAGAAACAACTTTAAAAATGATACCATTTTTATTAGGAACAAAAAAATGCAAGCTATCTATGGGGAAATCTAACAAAAGATGTGCAACACCAGTATGGAAAAATGTAAAGCCTCTTGTAATAACGTGAAAGACCTAAATAAATATTAGGAGTATACCATGTTCTTAGAAGAACTCAATATTGAAAGAGGTCAGTTTTTCCCAAAATGACTATTTATGGAGTCAATATAATTTTAAACAAAATCCCCAATAGAATCTTTTTGAGACACTTAATAAGCAGATTCTGTAATTTATCTGGGAAAGCAAAGGCCTAAGAAGAGTCAAGTAGCCAAGACTTAGGGAGGAGTAGAATAAAGGACTTTCTTTACCAGGTATCAATTTTTATTATAAACCTACTGTAATTAAAACAGTGTGATGTTGGCAGAAGGATAAATGATAGATGATGAAACAGAATAGATAACCCAGAAACAGCCTCAGAAAAATATGAAACCTGAATATATCACAGAGGTGATGCTGAAGACTCTATTTGTTTTCCATTGCTGCTGCAACAAGTCATACAAACCTAGTGACTTAAAGCAGTACAAATTTACTGTTGTTGAGGTCAGAACTCTAAAATGTGTCCATAAGGCTGTATTCCCTTTGGAGGTTCTAGGGAAGAATGTGTCGATATGCCTTTTCAGGTTCTAGAGGCTGCCTACATTCCTTGGCTCATGATCCTTTCCCCTGTTTTCAAAGTGTATCATTCCAACCTCTGACCTCTGCTTTTGTCCTGTATTTCTCTGACTCTGTATCTGTTCCTCCCTCTTATGAGGACCCTTGTGATTACACTAGGCTCACCCACATAATCCAAGATCATCTCCCCTTCTCAAGATCCTTCATCATACCTGCAATTTCCCTTTTGCCATATAAGGTATTCATAGGTTTCCAAGGTTTAGTTAGTGGACATCTTTGAGGAACCATTATTCAGCCTACCAGAAAGACCAACAGAGAAGGGACAGAAATGGTGCTGGGACAATTGGTTATTCCTATGGAAAAAATGAAACTGATATTTGTAATACAAAAATCAGTTACAAAAATATCAAACACTTAAATGTGAAAAGCAAATAATATAATATGGGCAAATGTCTTTATCGACTTGGGTAGAGGATTTATTAGACAACGTAAAGTTTTAAACAAAAGATTAATAAATGTAACTACATTAAAATTAAGAACTTCTGTTTATTAAAAGATGCTGTAAAGAAAGTGGAAACTCAAGCCACAAATTAGGAGAAGCTATCCACAACATACATAACCAACAAAGGAATAGTATTATGGAAAAATAACAGTAAGTGTTGGTGAAAACACAGGGCAATAGGTCACCTTTTACTGTAAGTGGGAGCATAAAATGGTACAACCATTATGAAAAACAATTTGACATTATTTGGTAAAACTGAATATCCATATATCCCGTGAACTGGATATTCAACTTGTAGGTATATACGCCAGAGAAACTTTGCACAGGTGCGTGAGGAGATTTTTGCAAGATGGATCATAACATTCTTTGAAATTAATAAAAGAGAACAACCCATATTTCCATGGGTGGGTTAAATCATAAATAAACTGAAAAAATCATGTAATGGAATTATTATTCAACTATGAAAATGGATGACCTTAACTACATGCAGCAATAAAGATGAATCTTAGAAACATAAAGTGAGTGAAAATAAAAGCCTCAGAAGACAACACACTATAAGACACAATTTTTATGAGTCTCAAAAAAAAGCAAAACTGAACATGTTGAGAGATGTATTCATATTAGATGACACTATTTTTAAAAGAATAAGAATGATAAGCACAAAATTCAAGGCAGTTGTTATCTCTAAGGGAGTTAGGTGGGGAGAGAGTAGCTGACTTAAGGAAAGCCATGGTGCTCCAAAGTAGGTGTCATATTCTAGATCTGAAGTTGTGGGTTGGCTTGCAGATACTCATTTTGTTATCATTATGATGTACATTTACATTATATTTTTTTAAAGTATTGGTTCATTAAAATTAAGTACTTATGTTAAGCAAAAGACATTAGTAGACAAGGATACAACTGGGAGAGTAGATTTGCAATACACGTATCTGATAAAAGAACACCTATCAATAGAAAAGGACAAACAGCTCAATTAGAAAATAGTGAAAAGACTTGACTAGGTTATTTCATAAAGATGATATCCAAATGATCAATAAGCACATGAAAAAGTGCTCAACATGATCACTCATGAGAGAAATGCAAACTAAAAGCTCCATAAGATGCCACTACATGCCAGACAGGGCAGCTAAAATGTAAAAGACTGACAATATAAGTGCTAACGAGAGATGGAACACCTGGAAATTGTCATTAACAACTAAAGTTAAATTCATGCTCAATGTTATGATCACCAATTTCACTCCCAGATATTTGCCCAAGAGAAATGAATGCATGTCCTCAAAAGACATGTGTCAGAATATTGACAGCTTTATGCACAATAGCCCCAACCTGGAAACCTACATGTTCATCAGCAAGGTAAATTATGGCATATTCATACAATAAAAACAAATGAATCTCCCTTATTTGAGCAAGTAATTCTATATATATGGAAGTCCAGAACAAGTTAATGAATCTATGACGATAGACATCAGAATAGTGGTTACTTCTTAGTATAGGAAGCTCTTGCCTTAGAAGGTACACAAAGGGAAACTTCTGGAGTGATGGAAATATTCTAGATCTTGATCTGAGTGGTGGGTACATGGTATATACATATGCAAGTATATATACATATATAACAGTTTAATTAAGATTTGTGTTTCTACTATATATAGGTTATACCTATATTTTTTAAGACCTCTAGTATTCCCTTTCCACCAGTTTTCTTCTCTCCAGCTTGCCTTGTGTAATAATTCTGGAACCTGACATTTTTGCCTGAGGAAAGGCACTTGAATCACAGTGAACAAACACAGCAAAGAAACTGGCATTATTAGGAGCACGAAATGGCTCACCACATAAACAAGAAACCAGCTGACACAGTTGAGAGGAATGTGTGGTGCTTTGGAACACAACTAAGTACAACAGGAAAACTCATGTATTAATTTGTTAATTCAACAAATACGTTTTTGAACTTCTGCCATGTGCAGCCATTGTGCAAAGTACTCATCAAAGGTTCAAGCCATTTTATTTACCCCTCTGCAACAGAACTGGCTTGATCTTCCCCTTCATAGTGACTGTTTCCGTCTATACCTGCCTCACTCACACCTCTTCACCCTTTTCTCTCTAGACTTCTTGTGTCTCATGAGTTTAACTTACTTGGATTCAACCTTGCCTGTGAGTCTAGGCTGTTCCTATTAAGCATCTGTCTGAATCAGCTATAGCTGTGTAACAATGTGCACCAAAACAGTAGCTTAAAACAACAGTTATTTTGTCATGATTCTATGGGTCAGGAACTTGAGTGGGGTTAAGGGGGCATGGCTTCTCCCTGACATGGTGTTATCTGGGGCTTCGCTCTTCTTAACACGCCAGTCCATTAGGAATTACTTTAACACATCGTCTCCTTTCCCACTGAGCTCTTATAAAACTGTCAGATAATGGCTGCCATAATCCCCAAAATAAATATAAATAAATGCTAAACCAAGGCCTTGGGATTTGTACCTGCATCAGTTTCTGTCTGTGTTTGGAAGAAACCATGCTTAAGGAAATGCACAGAGATTGTCTATCCTACCATTAGGAGACTAAGACTGGCCTAAAAATATTTCTTTTAAGAAAGGAAGAAAACTTTCTTAAACCCAGATTGGACAATGAAGTCAGTCCCTTCTCTTGACACTGTTGCCCACTGCACCCATCTGCTCCTGAATTTCTAATTCAGTCTAAATCTTTGTTAAACCGAAGTACCAGTACAAATGTAGGTGGAGCAAAACAGAAATAAATGTCAAAGGCTGCACTGATCAAATACATAGATCAGCCTTCTGACCTACCAGATTATTTCAGCGCACAACCAAGGGAGCTGAGACAGGAAACTCCTGTGCCCTTCACAGCTTGCAGATCAGGGAGCATTGCTGTCACAGCCCAGGCTTGGACAACTGGGTCACAGCTCTGAGTGAGCCCTTATCTGCTACCTGTGACTCTGGCCTTCTCCACACCACAGTTCCCACATCTGTCAGTGTGACAATGAATGCACTTAAAGCCCCTACCCTAGTACCATACATAACACTAAATAGGTGTTCAGTAGGTGTTGTCTTCTACTGGGACAACTGGAGCAGCCCAGCCCTGCAGACAACTGGCTGTGTCCACCTACTTTATCAAACATCATGGGACCAGGCCCCGGTAGGCTGTCCCCACTCAGCACTGCCCCCTGCAAAGGGGTGTCCATTTTTCTACCGCACAAGGCTATACACACCTGTGGCTTGTCCCTAGTATGTCTATCATTGTCACGTCATTTCACCAGGCAGAAAATTGGACTAAAACACCATTGCATTAATTTGATGTGTAGAAGCGATCTACATGCAACATCATAGCATGTACTCAGTAACTTCCAGGCAAGGCTCAAGGGTTTTGTTTTAACTTCACACTGCCTTGAAAATTAGTTAAGAGTTAGTTTATTCACACTCTCTGAACTTTTTTTATTAGTTTCAGATATACGAAATAACATAGTGATTAGATATTTATATACCTCACAAAATTCTAACCCCAATAAGTCTGTACATAGTTAATACAATATTATTGGCTATATTCCCTATACTGTACTTGTTAGCACAGAACTGAAACATCAGCTCATGTGGGCTGTGCCAGGCACCTCTGAGGTGCTCAGTAAATATTAGTAATTTATATTAAAACATCCCTTAAAATGCCATCCTAGGTTGGAGAGGCAAGATGAGGGAGTAGCTGGGAAATTACAGGTGCCTGAGGAAGATGGCTTGCTTAACTCCATTTTGGTTTCTCGTAAGTGATTTTGCTATGTCACTTACTCCTAAAACCCTAAAAATAATGTCTTTAAAATTAGTTCACTTAAACTATTTCTGGCTGGATGTGCTACACTGTGCAGTCATTCATGCTCACCATTTTAGTAACTGTTCAGGGATCCAAAGTTAAAGGCAGGATGTGGTTTATATAGGGTCTGGCATGTCGTGAATGTTCAGCCCAGGTGAGCTATTTTTATGAAACCTCCTTGTGCAGTATGTCCTTATGTAAGATTTGGTTTGTATTGTTTTCTTTTCCATGATATGCTATATGGCTAGAGTACTGACCACTATAAACTGATCCCTAAAAACTTAATTTTTATTATTTCAGTTTAGTCACCAAAAATTATTTGATGCTTCACATGGGCAATCATACAAGAATTCATGCGCAAATACTTCAGAAACTGTTTCACGGTCGAAAGGTTCAATTCAGGATGTGGTTTCTACACTGAAGCCAATCCCAGCTGCCACTCACTTTTCTTGTATCCTTTAAGTTTTATCTCTTTCAAAGTAATATGAGTATGTACCTTAACAAGTCAAAAGTTTTGCAATAAAAAAGCTTGCAAAGAAAAAGAATGGTCACCTTGGCTGTCTTCTAATGCACCTCAATCCTGTTCTCCAGAAGCACCCATTTCTGGCTCTTTCAGCTGTTTCTTCTGCCTGTTACCTCCATGTTTCTAAATAAAGTAGACTCTCCATTAACTGAAACTCAAGCAACTAGTACTCTCAAGCAACCGGCAAAAAAACCCCTAAGAAAAAATACTAAATTATCCGGCATGGGTGCTGGTTAAGTAAGAATCCACAGCATCAGCTCCCAAGGGGAGCAGTGCTACATGCACCCGCTGCGGGTACATGCTGGGGCACACAAACAATAGTAATGGCAAAAGCACAAGTGAAGTAAAAAAATGCAAAACGTTAGTTATGCTACAATAAATGCTAAGTTTAAATACCCATTCATGGAGACACTTCAAAATTAGATCACGTTAGATGAGTGGCGAGGGCGTGGCAATGAACCCTTCCCCCAACCGCTCTTCTACCAATCATTATGCAGTTTCAGAGCAATCCATTTGCGATGTTTCTAGAACTTCCCAAACATAGAAATACGGTCATAGCCAGACTGTTTGATCAGTTTAGTTATCGACTGAGTAAAAGTAAGCATGTTGTCTTTGATCGTGATTCTTTTCAAGTAGTTCTTTAATGTTGAAATACTTAATCATCATTATCAATGATTAACTGTGTTACTAATATTGTAAAACTAAATCTGTGGTTTGTCCTCCCTAGTGTAGTAATTTTTCTTTCCTAATTTATTACCTCATTTCCACTGTTTTACATTAAGATAGGCACTGAACCAAAGTGTCCATCTTTAGAAACAGCTGTTTTAAAAACAAGGGGTGCAACTTATAGAAACGGGTTTAAAAGGGGTACACAAGTGGAAAAAGGTTGGGAACCACTGGTCTACTGTAATATGCTCACACTGCTATTTCTTGATTTTCTCCATTGACTGGCTACCATTGAAATCTAGGATTTCCCTCTCATGCTCCCCCCTCCCAACACAGCTATATGACAAGTTTTGGTGAGATCAGCAGTCAGTAGTCAGTATTACAGCTATGGAAGTATTACTCACAGATGAAGAAATATTACTCCCATATATAATATGCCATGATTACACTTCATTTTTGTGCAACTGTTTGTTACCTCTAAGTTAACCATTTGCTCATTTTTCTAAGTACCTATTTCTAATTTATCCAAAATTGTCAACTGACATGTAAATTGCTTCTCAAAACATTCAAACCAATGAGGTATCCTATCAGCTTAATTATTTTCTTAACTATGTCCCTCTTGGAGTCCCCCTGCTTCTAATTACTCTCTTCCTTAGAACTTTAAACAGTTTCTTCCTTGCTGAAAAAAAAAAAAAACAAAACTTATTTTAAAAATTGGTCGAGATAAAAATAAAAAGTTATTTTAAGTTACTTTCATCAGGACCCTGAGTATTCAAATGAATAAGTTTTGCTTCCTGCCCCCAACAAACCGTCTAGATTAGGAAACCCATGAAACAGAAAGATGTGGGAACACGCACAGATGCAGGGCAGATAACAAGAGATCACCCCAGGGAGGCATCATGGGTTCTGGGACCCCACTCTGCTTTTGCAATTAGGCAGACCGGGCTTTGAGTCCTGATCCTGCCCCTTTTGGGACCTGACCTCCTGGAGCCTCAATTTATTTTTCTGTAAAAGGCAGACAGCGCTCCTACTGTTTTCAATAGTATGTATTCACTCTTGTCCAGAGTAGTTTTAGAGTAAAAAGATCCAAGAACCATTCCCAATTTTGCATTAGTCTAGTCACATGATGGTTGTTGAAATGTACATTTCCTGTTAACCCCTCAAGAACTCTTAGTTACAGGTCACATGTTAATTATATTCACTACCTACAACTGTCACTAAATAATGATAATCTCCCACTGAGCTATCAGGACTATTTTAAGTAACTTAAGTGTGGTTTGCTGGGACATGTTTGTATATCACCAGATTGTCATTTAAGCACAGCTCAATATTTAGCACCCTCTGCAGGCAGCTACTGAGTAGAGATGCCAATAATAACAACTTTATGTCTGTTTATTTTATTTTCTGTTCTTTTAAATTTATTTTTATATATATGAAAGGAAAAAAATACTCACATTTAAAAGAAATCCAAATTAAACTAAGTTCACTTTGACATCCCCCCCTTTTTTCATCTTCCTCCAGAAATAATCACTGTTATCAGTCTGATAAGTAGCCTTCCAGAGTTTTTCTATTTATGTATTCACAAGTACATGTAAATACAGTAGACTCTGTTAACCAGAACTCAAGCAATCAGCACTCAAGCTGCTTTGATTATTGACGCTTTGTAGTATAGTTGAAATCGAGGAGTGTGATGCCTCCAGGCTTATTTTTCTTTTCTTATTATAAATATATATTTTTATTGTTAGACTTATTGGAGTGACATTGGTTAGGAAGAATTGCAAAGGTTCCAGGTGTACAATTCTACAGTGCATCATCTATGTGTTGCATTATTTGTTCACCCAGTGTGAGTTCTCTTTCCATCACCATATATTTGGGTCCCCCACCCTCCTATCCTATCCCCTCCCTCTTCTCCCATCCCCTCACCCCCAGATAACTATTAAACTATTTATTGTGTCCATGAAAATTGGGAATGGAGTTACCATATGACCCAGCAATCCCCCTTCTGGGGATCTACCCAAAAAACTTGAAAACCTTAGTCCACAAAGACTTATGTACCCCAATGTTCATTGCAGCACTGTTCACAGTGGCCAAAACATGGAAACAACCAAAGCGCCCTGCAACAGACGACTGGATAAAGAAGCTGTGATACATATACACGATGGAATGTTACTTATTCTTTTCTTGTAGGATTGCTTTGGTGATTCTGGGTCTTTTATGGTTCCCTATGAGTCTGATTATCCTTTTATCTATTTCTTGAAATAATATCTGTGGGATTTTAATAGGAATTGCATTAAATCTGTATATTACTTTGGGTAATATGGCCATTTTAACTATGTTGACTCTTCCAATCCATGAACACAGAATATCTTTCCATTTATTTGTGTCCTCTTTAATTTCATTTAGTAGTCTTACAGTTTTCAGTGTGTAAGTCTTTCACATTCTTTGTTAAGTTTATTCTTAGGTATTGTTTTTGTTGTGATCACAAAAGGTATTATTTATATCATTTCTTTTTCTGAAGTTTTATTGTTGCTATATAGAAATATAATTGATTTTTGTGCATTAATTTTGTGTACTGCAACTTTATTCGGTTATTGTTTCTAATAGTTTTCTGGTGGAGTCTTTAGGATTTTCTGTATAAAGGATCATGTCATCTGCAAATAGTGACAGTTTAACTTCTTCTCTCTGAATTTTGATGTCTTTTATTTATTCCTTTTGCCTGATTACTCTGGCTAGAAGTCCCAGTATTATATTGAATAGCAGTGGTGATAGGGGGCATCTCTGTCTTATTCCTGGTGAGGCTTCAGCTTTTCCCAATTCAGTATGATATTAACTGAGGGTTTGTCATATATGGCCTTTATTATGTTGAGGTACTTTTCTTCTATACCCATTTTATTCAGTGTTTTGATCATAAATGGATGTTGTATTGTATCAAATGCTTTTTCTGCAGCAACTGATATAATCATATGGTTTTTGTCTTTCATGTGGTGTATCACATTGATTGATTTGCATATGTTGAACCTTGTGCCCCTGGGATGAATCCCACTTGATCGTGGTGTATAATATTTTTTAATTCATTGTTGTACTCTATTTGTTAGTATTTTGTTTAACATTTTTTCATCTGTGATCATCAGAGACATTGGTCTATAGTGTGTGTGTGTGTGTGTGTGTGTGTGTGCGCGCGCGCGCGCGTGTGTGTATGTTATCCCTACCAGATTTTGAGTAATGTTGGCCTCATGGAATGAGTTGGGAAGTATTGCCTCTTCTTCAATTTTTTGGAAGAGTATGAGGAGGATAGGCACTAATTCCTCTTTGAATGCTTGATAAAAATTGTTGTGAGGCCATCTGGACCTGAACTTTTGCCTTTGAGAAGATTTTGGATGATTGTTTAAATTTCCTTACTGTTGATTGGTCTATTTAAATTATCCAGCTCTTCTTGGTTCAGTCTAGGTAGACTATATGTGTCTAGAATCTTGTCCATTTTCTCTAGGTTGTTAAATTTGGTGGCATATACTCCTTCATAATATTTTTGTATAATCCTTTGTATTTCTGTGGTATCAGTTGTAATTTCTCCCCGTTTATTTCTAATTTTGGTTAATTGTGTTTTTCCTTTTCATCCCTTGTTGAGCCTCGCCAGGGGTTTGTCTATTTTATTGATTTTTTTTGAAGAACTAGCTCTTTGTTGCATTAATTTTTTTCTAATGTTTTTCTGTTCTCAATTTGATTTAGTTCTGCTCTAATTTTTAATATTTCCTTCCTTCCACTGACTTTGGGCTCTTTTTGTTCTTCCTTTTCTAGTTCTTTAAGATGGGATGTTAGATTGTTTATTTGTGATAATTCTTGCTTCTTGAGATAGGCCTGTAATGATATAAATTTCCCTTTTGTTACTGCTTTCACTGCATCCCAATAATTTTGATACATTGTATTTTCATTGTTATTAGTTTCTATGTATTTTTAATCTCTTATTTGTTATTTGACCCAGTATTTTTTAATAGCATGTTGTTTAATCTCCATGCGTATGTGGCTTTTTCTGCCTTCTTTTTGCAGCTGATCTCCAATTTCAAAGCTTTGTTGTCTAAGAATACACTTGGTATGATTTCAGTCTTCTTGAATTTGCTGAGGCTCACTTTGTGTCCCAGCATATACTCTATCCTTGAGAATGTTCCATTTGCACTAGAAAAGAATGTATAGTCTTGTGTTGCAGGATGAAGTGTCCTGTAAATGTCAATTATGTCCAATTGCTATAATGTGTGGTTTAAAGCTAATATTTCCTTATTTATTTTCTGTTTGGTTGATCTGTCCATGGCTGTCAAGGGGGTGTTTAGGTCCCCTACTTTAATTGGGTTTTTGTCACTTTCTCCTTTTAGATCTGTTAGTAGTTGCTTTGTAAATTTTAGTGCTTTCTGGTTGGGGGCATATATATTAATGAGTATCATGTTTTCTTGTTTTCTTGTCCCCTTTATCATTATGAAATGCCCATCTTTTTCTCTTATTACCTTTTTTATCTTGAAGTCTGTTTCATCAGATATAAGTGTGGCTACTCCTGCATTTCTCTGGATGCCATTTTCTTGGATTATTGTTTTCCACCCTTTCGTTTTGAGTCTATGATTGTCCTTATGGCTGAGCTGTGTCTCTTGGAGACAGCATATGGATGGATGGATTTTTTTTTTTTATCCATTCTGCTACTCTGTGCCTTTTTATTGGTGAGTTCAATTCATTTACATTTAGAGTAATGATATGTGAGGATTTCCTATAGCCATTTTGTCTTCTGATTTTTGGTAGTTTGGTGTCTTGATTTTTTTCTACGCTTTTTTCTCACTGTCATTTTTTTTTAGTTTGGTGGTGGTCTATGATTTTTCCTTCTGTTTTATCTTTTTTTGGTTATGTCTTAGCTCTGATTATTATTTGGGTGTTTTTTTTTTTTGAGTAGTTGCCATGAGACTTATGAAAAAGAAAGATTTGTATATGTAGTGGCTCCTTTTTTTAACCATTCTTCTTATCTCCATTCTGTTTTGGAAATTTAAACCTTTACTTCCTCTCCTTTTATGTTTTTGTTGCACCAACTTTTCCCTTTTTATTTTGACTTTTTGTTTCAAATCAAATAGCCTCCTTCAGTATTTCCTGAAATGCCGGCATTGTGCTAGAGAATTCCCTCAGCTTCTGTATGGCCAAAAAGGTCTTTATTCCTCCTTCATATCTAAAGGATAACTTGGCTGGATAGATTATTCTTGGGTAGTAATTTCTCTGTCAATATCTTGAATATTTGATTCCACTCCCTCCTGCCTTGTAAAGTTTCTGCTCAGAAGTCTGATGACAGCCTGATGGGCTTTCCTCTGTATATTATGATCCTCTTTTCCTGGACTGCCTTGAGGATTCTTTATTTGTCCTTGAACTTTAACATTTTCAGTATAATGTGTCTTGGAGAAGGTCTGCTAGAATTCAGGTAGTTAGGGGTCCTGTTTTCTTCTTGAATTTGGGGTTCCAGTTCTTTCCAAAGGTTTGGAAATTTCTCATCTACTATTTGTTGAAATAAACTCTCTTTGGATTTCTGCTCTGTCCCTTCTGGTGCTGATATTATTCTTATGTTGTTTGTTCTAATGATGTCAGATATTTCTTGTGTGGTTCTTTCATTTCTTTTGACTCTCGAATCTCCCTCTTCTTTATTCTGTGACAATTCCATATTCCTAGCTTCTAAATCACTAATTCTTTCCTCCATCTGGTCGGCACTGCTTCTTATGTTAGCTAGTTCTATTTTAATTTCTTTTATTTCATTGTTTAACTCCGGAATTTCTCTTTGGATTTTTTTTATAGTTTCAATTTCTTTCTTAAAGTATTCCTTTTGTTCACAGATTTCCTTTCTGAGATCATTTAGCTCCCTCTGTGTGCTCTACCAGTTTTCTTTGATATGAGTGTTTTTAGAATTGCAGTCTTGAATTCTGTGTCATTTCAATCATATAATTCCATATCTTACAGTTCCTTTTCTAGAAAATTTTCATTTTGGTTTTCTATGCAGCTTTGTTCCCTAGGGTACTCAGTGTTCTCTTCCTGGGCATAGGACTCTTCCCCTGGCAAATATGAAGAAGTCTTTCTTTCACTTCCCAGGTGGTGCTGCTGCTGTGTCTTACAGTATTTTCTCTTGTCTATTCAGTCTTCTCTCACTGGGAGATTCCCTGGCAGGTGGGTTTCTCTACTTTGATCCAGTTGCCTTAATCTCAGTGCACCTCTTCCAGGGGAGGATGGGGTAGGCGATAATATTCTATGCCTGTGGAATCCCAGGGCAGGCTGGAGCTGTTGTACCTGTGTGTTGCAATTTTCTTGAATCCCTGTGCCAGTTTCAGCTGGAAGGGTGGGGGCGGGGTTTGTTGGGAAAAGAGAACTCATAATCTTGTTTATGGCACAGAATAATGGTGGTTTCACTTTTTGTGGCTGACTGCAGGCTCTAGATGGAGTTGGGGAGGTGAGCCTTGGGAGGGAGTCAGGGGAAGCCACCAGGCTCCGTTTTGATGGATTTCACCTGGCTATGAGAGCAGTGCTGGTTTCCACTGCTGCCTGACCCGAGATCACACACTATCCTGAGCACTGGGTTTAGCCACAACCCAGTCCCATTTCCTTATCAAGACCAGAAAGGACCAATGTGTAGGCACACCTTTGGTTCTATCTTTCTCCTGAGCCTGATGCTGCGCTTCACCAAGGATTGTGATCTTTTCTGGTCAGTATTTCCATGGCCCCTGGTTCTCAGTCTCCAACTCACCCAGGGCCAGCCTGTGGCTTGGTTAGCACTGCTGTGTCCCTCTGCTCCTGGCTCTGAGCTCTTTCAGGCTCATACCTGTACCTGCACATGTATATTATGTGCAGGTCCTAGTCTGCCCAAGGCTGTGTAAGACACCTCTGCTCAGGCCCTAACTCACCCAAGGCTGCATATTCAGGTCCTAGGTCACCCAGAGTTGCTCCAGCTTCAGCCACTAGTGTCTCTGCCCTTGTCAGTTCTCTGCTTCCAAGCTGCCCAGGGTCGTGCTGCACTTCAGCTGGTGTTCCCAGGTTCCCAGCTCACTCCCTCTTCTGCTGGGTTCCAGGTCATGAACCACAACCCCATCTGCCCTCTTCCCCTTTCTCCTGTGACCTTTAGGCATTTTCTTGTGATGAGTGCTTCTCTCAGGCAAGGCTATGCACTGCTTGGGATTCTCTGGTCAGATTTTTGGTTTTTTATCTGTTGTATTTTCCAGGAGAAATTTCAAGAGTCTCCTCTCATGCCACCATCTTGATGACCCTGGTTTATTATTTTTACAGATTTATGAAGGTATAATTGACACATAATAAACTACATATATTTAAAGTATACAATTTTATGTTTTAATATGGGTGTAAGCCCATGAAACCATCACCACAATCAAGATAATGAGCATATATTTCATCTCCAAAAGTTTCCTCCTGACCCTTTCAAGTCCCTCCCTCCTACAGTTCCCATCCCCTACAAATCCACATGACCACTGATATGTATATATATTTACTTTGGTGAAGTGTCTGTTGAAATCTTTGCCCATTTGTTATTGAGTTTTGAGAGTTCTTTATTATTCTAGATACAAGTCCTTTATCTGATAGATTTGCAAATATTTTCTCCTACTCTGTGGATTGTGTGTTCATTCTTTGAGCAATGTCCTTCTAAGAAGAGAAGTTCTTAATTTTGACAAAGTCCAGCTTATCAAAGTACCTAATTTATCATCAGAATTTTGGAAATTATCTCTTTATATATTTTGAGGTCATATTATTAAGTGAAAACAATTTCTTATTTTTTTATCTTCCTAGTGAATTGACCATTTTATCATTAGAAAATGAGAATGTAATGTTTACGACAATACTTTTTGCCTCAGAGCATCCATTCCCAAGCAGTAGTACATGTACCTGCTGAGGGTACGTGAAAAAAAAATCAGTAATGGTGAAAAAACAAGTAAAATAAAAAAATGTAGAACATTAGTTATGGAACAATAAATGTTAAGTTTGAATCACCATTAATAGAGACACTTCAAAATTAAATCACATTAGTGAATGAGGATTGGTGAGGGTGGTTGCTCTTCTACCAATCATTACACAGTTTCAGAACAATTTGTGATGTTTCTAGAACTTCCCCAAACATATATCGATAAACAGACTGATCAGTTTAGTTACTGAGTAAAAGTGCATTGTCTTTAATCATGATTCTTTTCAAGTAGTTTTTTAATGTAATATTTAACATAGTTTTAGTTATTATTATCAGTGATTTTTAAGTGTGTCAGTTATGGGTCAGTGATTGAAAACAGTAACCATTAAAAAACCAAAACTTGATGTGGATTATAACCCATCACCAAGTACTTCTCAACACGTGTCCACAGCTATGAGTACACCCACACTGGGAGATGGTAAAAATGTGTGTGCCTCAGATACTACACAGGAGAAAAGGAAATACTCTGAGGAGTATATTAAATATGGGTTTTCATTTGTAGGATGATGGCTGTCCTAAGCCTTTGTGTGTTATGTGTGGGGAAATGTTATCCAATGGTTGCATGAAACCCTCTCTACTCATGCAACATTTAGAAACTAAACATCCTATGTATAAAAACAAAGAAATACATTCCTTTCAGCACTTAGAAAAGCATCTGTTACTTCATACATTGATGTCAGGAAAGAAAGACAATGAGAATGCAGATGAGGCTTCATGTAGCTAAATGTGGTAGAAACCACACCACAGGGGAAGATTCAATTTCTCCTTGTATTAAGGATACCATTTTTTTGTATGTTTAGGGAAGAACATATCGACAAAATCAATACTATTTCTTTTTCACACAATAGTATCTCAACGAATTCAGGAAATGTCTGATGATGTTGAAGCTGTAGTAGTAGATAGAATTAGAAAAAGTAAGTTCTTTTCTATCCAGGTCGATGAAAGTGTAGATGTTGCTGATTTATCTATTTTGCTTGTCATTGTGAGGTATTTGGTAGGAAATGAAATTAAGGAGAACCTGTTGCTTTGTTACCCTTGACAGAGCACACCACAGGCAAAGATATTTTTAATGGTTATTTCATTGAAAAAGACATTAGTTGGCCAAATTGTTGTGGTGTGTGCATTGACAGGCAAGCCTATGTCAGATTGTTTTACAGGCCCACACAGTCAAATTAAAGAAGTAGCCCCCCATGTACCATGCAGTCACTACTGCATTCATAGACAAAGTCTTACATCCAAGGCTCTTCCTAGTGAACTGCAAGCTGTTCTTGATGAGGCTTAAAAGTTGTTAAGTTTTAAGTTACAATCACGAAACTCTAGACTGTCTAAAGTGCTGTGTGAAGAAATGAAGAGCCTTCATAGCACATTACTTTTGCATACGGAGGTAAGGTGGCTATCTCATGGCAAAGTACTTACACGGACGTTTGAACGGGGACATGAAGTCCAGGTATTTTTTGAAGACCATCATTTCCCTCTTGCTCCAAAGTTTCAGAAAAGTGATTGGCTTCAAAGTTTTGTAAATTTATCAGATATTTTTCTAGAAATAAACAAACTCAACTTCAAAACAGCTCAATCACTATATTCAAAGTAACCTACAAAACTGAGTCAATGATTAAAAAACTGGACTTTTGGGAAGCCTGAACTTTTTGAAACTCCGCACAACTTCTTACCTGAAAATGACTTGCACCTATCTCATGACATGAAAGAGAATATTGTAAGCCACCTGGAAGGTCTCAAAGTGTCCTTTCATAAGTACTTCCCTCAACGTGGGAAACAGCTGGATTTCAGATCCCTTCAATGAAGAATACTTCAAAGAAGCTTAAACTATCAAACAATGAAAAAGAGCAGTTTATCGAACTTTCAACCAATTCTTCTTTAAATTCTGATTTTCAAAGAAAGCATCTTACTACCTTCTGGGTAGATGTCACTGAGGAATACAAACAGCTCAGGCACTCAGATACCTCTTGGCATTCATTAATACTGAACTAATGGAGAGAGCTTTTTCTTCCTACACCTTCATGAAAGTAAGTACTGCAACAAGCTTAGTGCAAGTCCAGAATTAAGACTGTATCTTGCATCTTTTAACCCTAATTTCAAGAAACTAAGTGCATCAAAGCAAGCTCAACAATCTCACTAACAATGTTTCAATCAGCTAGTGATCTGCCTAACAATTACTACAGACTTTTCAGATAACACAAATATTATTAAAAATAAATTTAAAGTTTTTTAAATACTTGATCATTCAATATTTAACTATTATGAATATTGTAAAATTAAATCTGTGGTTTGAACCTTTAGTGCAATTTTTATTTCCTAACTTATTACCTCATTTCCACTATTTTACATTAAGATAGGCACTGAACAAAAGTGTCAATATTTAAAAACAGCTGTTTTAAAAACAAGTACAATTTATATAAGTGGTTTTAAAAGGGGTACACAAGTGGAAAAAGGTTGAAACCACTACCTTAGAATTTCACTGTTACTTCTTCTGGAATAGCAAATCCCTTAGGGCAAAAGTGATCGCGAGTGGTGGGTTCGTTCTTCTCACCCTCTCTCATTTAGGCCAAGTAATCTCTCATTATCCTGATAGCTCTTCAATGCTTTTTAAACAAATGATTAAAAGAAATTTTTTTCACAGCTTTTTAATTATCTTCAGCAGAATGGTTGGCTGGTTTTGAATTTATATCTACCATATTTTTACTTCTAACAAATGCTTTATGGATTTATTTGGATTTTCTATGTTGACAATAATATCATCTGCAAATAGTTTGACTTGATTCTTTTCAAACTTTTATGTCAATAATTATTTGTCTTATCATACTAACTAGGACCTCCAATATAATATTAAATAGAAGTACGAACATTGGAAATCCTTCTTTTGTTCCAACTTCAAAGCAAATGTTTGTCGGATTATACTATTCAGATAAATTTTTGCAGGTTTTTACTAGATACTTTCAATCGTTTCAAGGAAGTTCCCTTCCATTTCTACTTTGCTAAAAGGTTTTTTCTTTGAATACCTTTGAATTTGTTTTATTAATGTTAAATCTTCAACTAAAATGTTTACTTTAGCTAGTAATTTTATTTTGAATATTTATCTTTAAATGTTATTTGATTTCACTGAATGCTTCTTATGCATCCCCTGAAAAGATCCCATGGTTTTCTTCCGGCACTCTATTAATGTGTCATGCATTACAGTTATTGATTTTTCTGTTAGTTTACCATTGCATTCCTGTGATAAATTCAACTTCAACATACTGCATTATCTTCTTATAAACTGCTGGACTCGATTTCGAAGGAATTTACTATCTGTGTTTATGAGTGGGATAACCCTGCAATTTTCCTTTTCCCTCGTCTTATTTTGTTATTCGTGTTATATACACTTCATTGAGTATTTAGGAGTTTCCTTTTTCACAATGCTCCAAAAAATTTTGTATAAGATTGGAACTGTTTATTTCTTGAAAATTTAACAGAAATAACTTTCAAAATTATAAGCTTCGTTATGAAATTTTTTCAATAATTTTAGAAGTTATCTCTTCTGCTTTCCATTTCTTGTTAGTTTTTACTCCATTATTTTTCCAGTAAAGTACTTCATTTATCAAATTATCACATATTTATTCAGAATATTGTTATCTTTTTACTCTCTGTACTTATGTATTTTTATTTAATTTTAAAATTTGTACTTTATTTCTTCCTTCTTGGTCAATGTCTTATTCAAAGCTAGGTTACCCTTTATGAGGAATTTCTTTTTGGCCAAGTTATTTTTAAATTTCTGTTACCTTCTTTCTACTTATCAAAGGTTTATTCTATCTATAGCTCTTGTCCTATCTTTTATTTTTATTTATTTATTTATTTATTTATTTATTTGCTTTTTGGTATGTGGGTAGCTCCCTGACTGGGAATCGAACCCAGGCCGCAGCGCTGACAGCGCCGAAGCCTTAAGCCACTACACCACCAGGGAACTCCCTTTTGTTCTATCTTTTAAATGGAGAGTTTTAGCTATTTTCTTTTTCAAATAGAAATATTTAAGGTTAAACATTTTTTTCTTAGGTACTGTTATGCTGCATCCCATGACTTTTATTGTTTAGTTCTAATTCTTTAAAATTTTCCATTAAGTTTTTTTCAACCCATTACTTACTGAGATATTTAAATTTCTAAATATAGGGAATTTTTCATCTAACTTTTGTTATTGCCTTTTAAATGAATTATTGTGCATGTTTTCACCATTGACTAGTCTTGCCTGTTGTACAATTTTATATCAGTTGACTCATGTTATATGTGTACTTTTTATTTGGCTTCTTCCACTCATCATTAAATGACATTTGTCCACATTGATTGAAAGAGTAGTTCCTTCCTATTTATTGCTGAATAGTATTCTTTGCATAAATGTATCACAATTTATCCATTGGCTATTGATGGACATTTGGTTTGTTTCTAGTGTTTGGGTATTGTTAATTACTAGGAATATTTTTTTGTAAGTTTTTGTGTTGAATGTTTTAATTTTTCCTAAAAATGGAAATGTTGGGATGAAAGACAGGTGTATCTTAAATTTTACAAGAAACAGCCAAAACTTTTCCAAAGTGTTATGATTTTACATTCCCACCAGCAACGTTAACAAAGTTCTAACTACTCATTTGTACCACTATTTAGTATTATCCTCTTTTGAATTCTGACAGTTCTACTGAGTATTGAGTTGTATCTTGTAATTTAAATTTGCATTTCCATGATGATTAATGGTATGGTCTGGATACAAGTCTTTTGTCAAGCATATGATTTGTGAGTATTTTCTCCCAATCTGAAGCTTGCCTTTTCATTTTCTTAATGGTGTCTTTTTATGAACCGAAGTTGTATATTTTGATTGTCTAATTAATCATTTCTTCCTTTAATGGTTATTGATTTCTCTATCCTGTCTAAAAAATTGCCCATCTCTATTTTATTAAAGTGTTCTTTCATGCTTTCTTCTAAAAGCTTTAGTTTTAGCTTTTACATTTCAATCTATGATCCACTGGGAAATAATTTTTGTGTTTGGTATGAGGTAGGGGTCATTTTGTTATTGTTTTTAGTGGATATCCAGTTGTTTCAGAACCATGTTAAAAATACTTTCCTTTCTACATTAAATTGCTTTGATACCTCTACCAAAAATCAGCTGATGGCGGGGGGGGGGGGGGGGTCTAATTCTAGGCTCTCTGTTGTACAAATCTATTTTGTCCTTATGCTCATATTACATGGTTTTGACTATGGTAGCTTTAATGAAACTTGAAGTTAAATCGTGTACATCCTCCAGCTTTGTTATTATTCAAGTATATTTTGACTACTTTAGGTCCTTTGTATTTCCATGTGAAGGTTAGCTTGTCAATTCTACTTTTTAAAAAGTGTTGATATTAGACATTTCTTGTTCTTGCTCAGGAGTGAAGTATTATACCTTGATTATAGCACTTGTCATATATGCTCTTTATCTGATCAGTGTAGTTCCTAATTATTTGTAGTTTGCTGAGAGCTTGAGGTTTTTAAAATCATGAATGGGTGTTACATTTTGTCAAATACTTTAAAGAGATGGTCATGTAATTGTAGTCCTTTAATAATTATCTTGATTTTTTAATGTTATACCAACCAACCTTGTACTCCTTTGATAAACTCTGTTTAGTTAGGATGTATTACCCTTTTTATATATATAATGGTTTTTGATATTTTAAAATTTTGCATCTATATTCATGAAATGTTGGTCTGTGGTTTATTTTTTCCTTTTCCTGTTTAGTATTGGAGATACATGGGGTAAGCCTCAGAGAAGTATTTGAGCAGTATTCACTTCTCTGCTTTCTCAGTAAGTCTACTTAAGATTGGTATTTCATTAATTCTTCCTTAAATGTTTTATAACGTACCAGTGATTTTCTGGAACAGAACTTTCATTTGTAGGAAGATTTTAAAATACGTATAAATTAAATTGCTTTTTATAGGTACAGGGCAAATCAGGTTTCCTATTTCTTGAGTCAGTCTTGGTTGTTTTTCAAGGAATTTGTTCACCCTTCTGCTGCGTTCAGTTCTATCGGAATGAGTATTTCCACCCGCCGACCATGGCGTTCAAGTCTACCCCATGAGCTCAAAACAATGATGTATGTTTTTCTGTATTTTTGTTTTTCAAGAATAACAGGATATCTTTATAGTTTAATGCAGTAATTTACTTTTAAAAAATGTACCACCTTATCTGTATTTACTTAAAAATATAAATACTGTAATTATTGTAAAATTGTTATTCAGTGGTAAACTGTTTCAAGGACTTCTCTCCTTTTACAAGATTTTTAAATGTTTTCCTGTGGCTTGCGCTATCCACAACAAAGATGTTTTCTATGCCATTTTGTGTAATATTTTGTAATAAATTTTTTATGTCATCAAGTCCATTCATTCTAATTTACCTATACTTAAATCTAATTGAGGCCACTTAGCACGTTTTATTTTTTGTTAAAATTCAATATATATAACAAAAATTTAAAATGAAAATGTCATTTATATACAAAGCAGATCAAAATGTTATTAAATGCATAAATGTTAAAATATCAACTTTTATTTTTTGTGGTTTTGACAAATTTTGGAAAAAGAAGTCAAATTAATGCAGTGAAAGGGTTAAGTTGTCCCTATTATTTTTTAAAGGTCTGGAGAATCTGTAATTATTCCATCTGTCATTCCTGACATTGGTTAATTTGTAATTTCTTTTTTACTGATTGTTCTAAGTGTTTACCAATTTTATTAACTCTTAAAATAACCAAATTTTGCCTTTGGTGAAATTTTTGTTAGTTGTCTCATTATTTCTGCTTTTATTTTTCTAGCTAGGAACTGAGAGTTGATTTTAAGCCTTCCTCCTAAGCATTTAAAGCTTTTTCCTCCACCCTGCTTTAGCTGAATCCACAAATTTTTATTTCTATTTTGATATTTAAAATATTTCCTAGGAGTTCCCTGGTGGTGTAGTGGCTAAGGCTTCGGCGCTGTGAACGCTGCAGCCTGGGTTCCATTCCCAGCCAGGGAACTACCCACATAAAAAATATATGTATTTTTTCTAACTTTTTCTTTTGATTCAGGCTATTTAGAAATGTATTTAATTTTCAAATACTGTAGATATTATAGTGTATTGACTCCTAATGTAATTCCCGTGGTCAAGGCGTCAATCTCGTGACATTTAATGAGACTTGTATGTCCCATCATATAGTCTGTCTTGTCGAAACTTTCATGTGCATTTGGAAAACTGTTGAATGTAGGGTCCCATAAATGTGAGGTCAGGCAGCTGACTTTGTCATTCAGATCTTATTTTAAAAAATATCCTGTCAATTCAAAGGTTATTGAAATACCAAACTATCATTGTAACTGCCTCTTTCAGTTTCTGTTGTATTTTCAGAAGTTCTACTACCAGGAGCATAGACATAACTGTTATTTCTTACTGACATAACTGATATATAGTCACTCCAACTTTTTTTTTTTTTTTTTTTAATGTGGGTAGTTCCCTGGCTGGGAATCGAACCCAGGTCGCAGCGTTGATAGCGCCGAAGCCTTAGCCACTACACCACCAGGGAATGCTCCACTCCAACTTTATGAGTAGTGCTTGGTATATCTTTTCCCATCATTTTCTCTCAAACTATTTGTTTATTTGTATTTAGTGTCTCTTTTTTAGTTTGATAGTCTCTGCCTTTTAATTAAAAGGCAATACTCAGTATCAATCATATATATATATATATATATATATATATATATATATATATATATATATATATATAAAATCTCAATCTTAAACATACTTACTGAGAAAGCAGAAAATGAAACACTGCTCAAATAATTCTCTGAAGCTTATCCATGTATCCCCCATACTAAAGCCAGGCAAAGACAGAAACAGTCAAACTGCAAACACAAAAGCTTCTAAGCAAAAGAAGTTTGACCAAAACAACAGTAATTTTTCAAATTCTTTTGTTCAGTTTAAAGACTTTCTACGAAATTATTAATCTATGTATTCACTATCAGAAGACCAGTGACAATGAATTGTGCAAACCCTTCTGGTCCCTTCCTTCTAATGTAAGAAAAAAACCCAAGGGACGTGTTTTAACACGTTTTAATGACCAGTGAAGTTTGTTTAATCTTCCCCTGCTTTATTAGTCTCCATCAAGATATTAACAGTACCAATTTTGGAAACAATTTTAGAGGTTTGCTATTAAAGTAAACCAAATTCAACGACCTCAGCGATATGAAAAGGATTATTCTAAGTGTCTGAAATAGTCACAGTATTATATTAAGAACATTTAAATTTCCCAAAAGAGTGAAAACAGGTTTGGTAAAAGCTACCATTTACCAAGACCTAAGTTTGGAATAGTATAATGATTCACATGCACTGCCTTATTTTTCACAACCCCAAGGTTAGTATACACTATCCCCATTTTCTAGTTGAGTAAACAAGGTAATAGGATTTTGATCAGTCACTAAAATAAACATCAGCGCTATATTCAAAATTTATGTATGTGATTTAGGTCTTTCTATATCCATAGCCTGCACTCTTTAACAATGGTTATACACTGTGTTTATGTAACTCTCAATCTAGTTTTGTGGTTAAAAGAAGTGAGAAGAGTTTGAGGAATCCACTTGTAGTAAATGCAGAAAACTTAAAGGCTGACAACTAAGAAAATGCCAGATTTCAAAAGCAGCTGGAAAAACTCAAAAAAAGTCTTGGGTCATATTCAAAGTGGTCAAGACTTAAGAAACTTAAGAATTAAATGAGGCCCTAACTACACAACTTAGAAAATCACTATCCCTAACGAACCAGTGGTGAGAGTCGGCATTATAGCCAAGTGAGCATTAAAAACACGGAGATGTACATGTTTAACATAAATTGGTTAAATTTTTATGTGTATGTTCAATCAAAGTGTGAAATTCACATAAGTGACACATCACATTTCCCATTAGTCAGCTATATCAAGTTCATGAGACTTCTTCCAACAGTTCAAATAGATTTATGTTAAAGACAACATGTGTATTGAAAGTAGCAATTTTTATTTGAGTTAAAATTATTTACAAAAACCCAAAGACATACTTCATGAAACTGGTACAAACTATTTTTTTTCCTGCCGTTGGCTTTTGCTCCAAAGATCACAGCTGAGAAATACTGTATAAAATAAAGATTGGATTCAGAAAAGTACTCTACTGTTCTAATTTCCAATGGGAAGTATTTACAGAAATATTTACAATGGAAAAAACGGTTACTTTAAAACTTTAATTTGTAAGTCAGCCTCAAGTACCCTAAAATGCAGAGTTCTCTGAGGGCTAAAAACACAACAAATGCTGCAGCTGGGGGGGGTGATCTCTCCCCCACCCCCCCCACCAAAATCTGCGTCTCTATCAGTGCTTGACAATTAGTTATTATTTAAATAACAAAACAAAAACCTGTTAAACACTGAGGTAAATCAATTCTCAAATGATTACCAGTGTAACAGAAAAATGTAGTTCGCCCTGATTGTTCTCATCCAAATGTTTTATAATACTTCTTACCCGCCTGCCACAAGTCAGTTTTACCAAAATTGTTCCTTTTCCTAAATCCAATGATTACTATCAATGTATTTTAAAATAATTAAAGTGTATCTAATTCCATTTTCTGGATTTTCATTTACTGAAATGCTGTTAAAATAGTTTGCTAAGCTAGCTTTTATACTCAGGACAAATACCACCTCAGCCTTTCCCAAGTTACACTGGCATACTATGCTCTCAAAGGTGATGGGGAAGGGTCAGGGTGGGTAGGAGGAAGAAAAACAATTTGCCTGGAACCAGTTACTTCCTTATAGATTTCCCAACAATCTGCATTATCAAAAATAGGAAGACATTAGAAGGCAGCCACTGCATTAAAAAACATTACAGCTGGCACTGATACAAGAGCCCCGATTTGTCACTTTATACAAGGAAATAACAAAGTCTAAATGAGTAAAAATTAGACTTTTAGCTATTTTCCCCAGTACACACCAAACTAATATTTTTATGGCTTCAAGTTTTACAAATCCAATGAAGAAACATGATATAACTCTACCTGAAAGGTATTTTAAAAATATTAATGAAATTGATCTCTGGAAAGTCTGTATTCAAGCCCAATCAATTAAAAAAGAAAAAAATGTATAACCAGTGGTCTGAACAGTACAAGAAAAATTTGCCATGTTGTGAAATTAAATATATATATGTGTTTTGTGTGTTCCATGACTGTTTTCCAAACACACTGCTCTATGAACTAAGGATCTGAATGAAAAAAAAGAGGATCTTTTCTACACCAGCAATTTAAGGCTTTGCATTTATGCATTTGATCCTGTCACTCTTTAGAAGAATATACACGTTATCTGGAAACATGAATTCCACATTGGTGTTTTAGCTTCCTTATATTTATTGTACTGAGCATTAGAAAATATATCTAGAGTCCTCCCTCAAAACTTAATGTTTTAAGAGCCTCCCCTAGCCTTAAGCGTAAACTACCCTGGGTTTGTCTATTTTGCTTCTTCCTTTAACAGGGCACATCGTCTTATATAACAGTCCCTCAAACAGTTATTTGTTTTCTTGCACCTATAGCTATGACTCATTATGGTATCACAATGAACATGGGTCATGGTCTGAAGAGTGAAAAATAGTTCAATAACCCAAATCAAATCAAGAGTAAAAAATATGCTACTAATCTCTTGTGTCTTTGGATTCCATCTAATTTTAAATATAGACAGTAGTTAGGGAACAACAACAAAAAATTTCACAAAATTATTAAAAGCTTTATTTACGATTGGAATCATTCAACAAAAAAGCAAAAGCAAATGAGCCTGAAAAAGGAACTAAGCTGTTGTCTAGAATGTCCTCAGAACATTCAATACCTCAGTAGCTAAGCTGCCTTTGCACCTGGCTGGCATGACAACAGTGGCTCAACATACACAGCAGTTGCACTAACAGCAGCACAAATTTTCCCCTTAAAACTTGCCCAGGATAAAGCAAGTACATAGGGGAAAGTATAAACTCTGCCAAAGTTTAAGTGTATTTAAATACTGCATGGAATTAACAGCCTGAACCTTTTTCCCTCATTTTTGATAGTTGCAGATTGATGTAGTAACTGTCATTTAGCAAATGCAGAATGCATGACGAAGAAATCAGGAGGCCTTAAAAATCCAAATGTGAATGATACTGATGAATGTTCTTGGTGTATCCAAGGACTTCTTTCATGACTTTTCTTTGTATAAGAATAGCTCCAGCATTACCGAGCACCTGAAGCAAAGGTAAAGCAGCTAGCAATGTTCCAAGTATTCAATTACTCTAGAGATAGATTTCTGGCCTGTGGTTCCAACAGCGCACTGAAAGGAGTAGGGTGGGTGGGAAGAGAGGAAGTAACAGTTAATATTTAGAAATTTAAAAAAGTATTAGATCAAAGTTTAAATTCTTTAGCTTTAGTAAACTGAATACTATGTATCAAAACACACTGAAATTAAATTATGGCTTTGGTAATATAGTTATCAATATATTTAGCCATAGTAACTATTATCTTAAAAGAAATAGAGCACAATTATTAAAAGAGAATCACTTTGTGCTTCCACTCACTATGGCTGCAGTATTTTTATTTCTACTGTCATTAATGTAGTATATGTATATTTAAAACAACAGAAGCTGCAATAAAAGCTACTTACAGTAAGATTCATGAAGCTCAGGAATTTTTTGAGCATCTCTGTCATTATTGAAAAGTCCCCTTCTGGCAGATACTCCCGGACAGTGGTCACATTGATCTGAAGAAACAGATCAAACAGATATTAATCAGGTAGCATAAAACATGAACTTGTACCTTGCACTGTGTTGTTGGTTTTGGTTCACGTCCTAAACCCCTGCAAGGTCCTCAAACTCCTGGTTAATACACAGTTTCCTTTTCCACACTCTTCTGTTCTGCTTGCATGTGTCCCCATCCCATCCACAGAAAGAAATAAAATAGGTAAAACTGGCAAAGGCTACAAAGAAACATGTGAACGTATTGACTCTAAATGCCCAGAAAAATGCCTGAAATAGGGAGGGAGAGGGAGGGAGGAGGTGTGTGTGTGTGTGTGTGTGTGTGTGTGTGACAGAGTGTGTGTGTGAGTGAGTGAGAGAGAGAGAGAGAGAGAGAGTGTGTGTGTGTGTGTGTATTGGTGGGGGAGTTAGGAGAGGATGGGAAAAGAGTGCAAACTTAAAAAGTTATGCTTCAGAATGTATGGAATAAAAAGAAAAAAGAAAAATACCTCCTGTTCCACAGGTGAATTCAGCTAACTACGTAGGGCTAGGAATTAACTAGATCTTTCCAAAGGTCATCTTGATCAAGTAGAAGGAGAATGTTGGCAAGCCAGGAGAGAATATTAAGATGTTTCCCCATCATTGTTAGCAAGAAACTGCCAAACTACATATATAAACCAATTTGTTATAAGAAATGTATGGCCTGCTACAAAGTTTTCTATTTCAATGTTTTTAAAATGTTTTAATGGTTCATAGAAAATAAAAGGAAAAGCTCTTCCAAGAAGGTTCGACATAACAGAATCTATAATACAAAGCTATTGAGGAGGGTGCTTCTGATTTGAAGTTTTCTGGTGGGGGCAGGCAAGGAGACACTATAGTTACTCTCTGAGGAAATCTGTCACTAGTCCACTCTCCCGTTTTTTGTTTTTTTAACAGTGTTTTCAGGGTACTTTTGAAATTATAAAGCAGCAAGATAATGGCACAAATAGTTTCAGAAAGGGTCTAATGAAAACACTGTTAAAGTAACCACGTGCTATCAATCACCCAAATTCTCGGCGAAGCTCCCTACCAAAAGCCACCATAGGTCCCCCAGCTCTGAGGTGGGGTGTAAATATACTCCTACTGAGTAACAATTCTTACAGATTTTAGAAAATGTTTCTAAAATATATTGAAGTGAGAATGTAAGAGTAATGGCAATAGTAACTGCAGAGTTAAAGGAAAGCTGGATTTAAGAATGTCTTTAACCAGGAGTTCCCTGGTGGTGTAGTGGCTTGGGGCTTCGGTGCTGGTGCTGTCAGCGCTGCGGCCTGGGTTCAATTCCTGCCGGGGGAACTGCCCACATACCCCCCCCCCCCCCCCCAAATTTAAAAAAAAAAAAAAAAAAAAGAATGTCTTTAACCAATATCTACAGAAGAGGCATGATCGTACTCTTCCTAGTTAGGAGAGGATGGGGAAAGAGCAGCACAATAGGTACTAAAAGAAAAAGTGTGAAAGAGCATGGCCTATTTGGGAAACTTAGAAAGCACTCAAGGGTAGGACAGATTCAGAAATTAGAGAAGCAGTTTTGTTTGGGGTCTTACAGCAGTAAACAAAAGTCATCGTGCCTAAGGGATAGTGAGCCAAGAAAAGACAGTTAAGAGAGAAGCTGCATAATCAGATGTGCTCTTAAGGAAGTCAGGTATGGTGGCAGTGTGCAAGATTCCATAAATGGAGAATCAAGGCCAGGGAGACCAGTGAGGAGACTGACCACTGCCTGTGCCAGATGCCTGCTGGGCAAAGGGAAATGACACCAGGTCTCCTGGGCTCCATGAGCTTGGTACTCGTCACCACAAAGGAGGATTTACCATACCCAACCACCTGCTTTCTTGTCTCTTCTCCACTTACAAACACTGGGTACAAAATTTCCTTCATATTTTGTGAAGCTAGCTTTTGGGGGTTAATCATAATAACATCTGGGATCTAAGAATTCATAACATTCCCCACAACACAGAGACCTTATCATCTCTTTAGAGACTAGATATACATGAGTAGGAATTTATTAACAAGGGAAAGACACTGCAAGATAAACCACATCTGGTAACAAGTTAATGTCAGGAACCACTATTTAAGAAAAGAGCATGACTGGAACTATAGTACAGAAAATGTAATACTCTCAAATCTTTAAACAGTATGCTCACTGGTGTTTGTTTTTTTTGGAAGGTGGGAGGACATGGCTGCCTCTTCCTCCTTTCCTTTACTGGATGTGTTTCTCATTTGCCCTTAAAATCTATGGACTTGAAGGAAATAGGGAAAGGCCTGCGCTGAAGAGGTTCCCAAAAAAGGAAATAAAGATCTTACAGGGTCCCCAGAGCTGTGATGAGAACTCTGCTCTTACTCCTGAAAGCAGTGGTGCCGGTACGGGCCACAGTGAAGTGGGCCAGCGTGGTCAGACCAGAGCTTGACTACAATAAAAATGTGGAAGAGTCGCACGTGCACGCACACAAAAGCACATGAGCCAATGCTGGCCAAGATGAGGGAAGTCCACTTGGTGTAGTGGATGTGGAGGGGTCCAATGAAAAATAAAAACATTGCCCTTAAAAAGAAATATACAAGAATAGGCCACCTTCCTCTGCTGGACATTATCTAACTAGGTGAGACACGTAGCCAGAGCCAGCATGGGACCACGAGGAGAGCTAGCAAAGGACAAGACAACATGCAGAGGACAGCAGAGTTTACAGACAGAAATGATCTGAGTCCTTGCCATCACTGAGGCTAGACTGTTCATCTTAAGCCAGCTGAGCACAAGTTTTATATTATACTCTTCTACTCCAACCAAAGGCACGTGAATCAACTCATCGTCCATTAGTAAGAAGTTTTTCATTAACTCCAATAAACTCTTACTTTGGAATGTACCTTTAAAAATTCACCAAATATCTGAAAGTGTTTAATATAAGGGGAAAATAAAGTAGTAAGTAAGTTAATTAGATAACGGTATGAGGCTGTCCCAGTGGGACCCCCCTCAGGCACGTAGCACTCTCACTTACTGGACTCTCCTGGCAGAGACACCCGAGAAGCAGCGCTGTGTACGAGGCCACAATGCAGTCCTCCATGTGCTTGCCAGCGTGCTGAAGGGCTGAGAATATGTAAACAAAAACCTGTTAACAGTGTATCAAAAAGTAAAACCCAAGAAACGAACAACTGTTAGTTACCTTTCCTACAAACTGTTAAACCAACTGATAAATGGTGCTAGGAAAATGGAATATCCACACAAATTAGCAAACATAACTCAAACAGAAGATGCACTTTAATAGTAATGTAAGAGCTAAAACCATAAAACTCTTAGAAGAAAACAGAGACTAAATCTTTGTGACCCTGGGTTAGGAAATGTTTTTTTAGATTCAACACCAAAACCACAAATGGCAAAATAAAAAAATAGATAATTGGACTTCAAGACACCATCAAGAAAGTGAAAAGACAACCCTCAGGATGTATCTGCAAATCATGTACCAGGTCAGGTATATAGAACGTATAAAGAATCTGTACAACAAAAGGACAACCCAATTTAAAATATAGGAATGTGAATAAATATTTCTCCAAAGAAGATATATAAATAACCTCTAAGCAGGGGATGATACTCAACACCATTTATTGATTAGAGAACTGCAAATCAAGTGACATACTAACATAACTTTATACCCACTAAGATGGCTAAAAATAAAACAGACAAATAAGTGTTTGTAGGGATGCAGATTATGTTGCTGGTAGAAATGTAAAACAGTGCAGCCATTTAAAAAAAACAATTTGGCGGTTCCCTACAATGTTAAACAGAATTAAAAATAATCCAGCAATTCCACACTTGGATACATACCCAAAGAGAAGTAAAAATACATGTCCACAAAACAATTTGCACATGAAATGTTCATAGCATATAACAACCAAAGGTAGTCACAAACCCAAATGTCCATCAACTGATAATCAGATAAACAAAATGTAGTACATACATACAATGAAATATTATTTGGCTATAAAAATGAGTAAGTACTGAAACATGCTATAACATGGATGAACATTGAAAACACTGGGCTAAGTGAAGGAAGTCAGTCATAAAAAGCCACTTATTGTATTATTCCATTTATATAAAGTGTCCAGAATAGGCAAATCCAGAGCAAAAGTACACTAGTAGTTTCCAGTGGCTAGGGGAGGAGAGAACAGGGGGTGATGACTGCTCATGGGTACAATGGGTTTCTTTTGGGGGTGGTGAAAATGTTCTGAAGTTAGACAGTGGGGATAACTGTACAACTTCGTGAATATACTGAAAACTACTTTAAAAGGGTGAATTTATCTTGTTAAGGGGCTGAATTGTATCCAGCCCATTCCCCAATTCTTATGTTGAGCTCCTAACCCCCAGGATAACAGGATGTGACTGCACTTGGAGACAGAGTGTTCAATTAAAAAGGTAGCTCATTTAAATGAGGTCATTAAGGGGGGCCTTAATCTAATCTGACTGTTGCCCTCATAAAAAGAAAAGATTAGAACAAACATACACAGAGGGAAGACCATGTAAAGATATAGGGAGAAGGTGGTCATCTACAAGCTAAAAAGAATGGCCTTCAGAAGACACCAACCCTGATGACACCCTGATCTTGGACTTACTGCCTCCAGGACTGTAAGGAAATAAATTTTGTTGTTTAAACCACTCAGGTGATAGACTTTGTTATGGCAGCCCTCATAAGCTAATAATTATCTCAAATAAAGCTATTTAAGGGAGTTCCCTGGTGGTGTAGTGGCTTAAGGCTTCAGTGCTGTCAACGCTGCGGCCTGGGTTCAATTCCCAGCCAGGGAACTACTCACATTAAAAAAAAAAAAAAAAAAAAAAAGGAAAAGAAAAAAAGAAAGCTATTTAAAAAAAGACTACTAAGCAACCAAAAATATTATGATAAAGGAAACATCAAAACTTAGTAAATGAGAAAATGAAACAGATTTCTTACAGTATCAAAACTAATGACATTAGGTTTGGGGAGCAATGGGCATAAGAGAAAAAGACTAGACTCAGTATCAAACACTGTTGGTACCTGCTTCCTCGCTGGGTGAAGCTAAACATATTACTTAAACTTCTTAACCTGAGTGACATAAAATTACACATGGCATTTTTTAGAACTTGCATAAATAGTAAATCATGTATCATAGTTCCTGACAACAGAAGATGTTTAATTAAAGACATACCTTCAGTGTATTCCTTACTGTGTTTGCCAGTTACTACATACCATTTGAGAACCATTACTGTACTTTATGATAAAAGTATCTCACAATTTCAAAACTGTAAAAACCTTCAGGGGTCTACTGTTCAGTCACCTCTCTTTACAGGTAAGTAAACAAAGGCTGGCTCAAGAAGGAGAGGCAGACCTTTACTGCACTGTACATGTGCTTTCCTCACTGCCAGGAAGCGAGCAAAGAACTCCTACGAGCACCGAAATACCAAAGCTTGAATGCACTGAACTAGAGAGACCATAAAATAATAGGTTAAATGTAAGATTACAACAATACACGATTACAAATATGTTCTGGAGAGAAAAGAAACCGCTATTTTCAATTTGAATATATCATTCAAAACCAATATACCTTTATTGAGGTCAAGTTCTTCATCATCCTCCTCCTTCTTATGTTTCTCTTCTGTACCATCAGTCTTTTCTGTTGATACCCACTGTATTTCTCCACTTGTTTCTTGCCACTCTCCACTCTTATCATGCTGAGTGGTGGGAGCATCTTTGATCAACTCATCTGTTTTACTTTCTGCCAACTGGGCTGCTCGCTCTCGTTCAAGGAATAGCTGATAAAAATTGTTTTTGAAGATCATTAAAGAGATCAACAACCAACATCTATGTACCCAAATACAAGGTTCTATTTGCTTTTAAGTATCACTAACTCTAGGAAGCATGTTCTTTGATAAAAAGGTTATCAATAAAAGCCCTTGCTCTAACTGTCTCTGCTTTCCTAACATTCTACTGAAGGCCAAAACAAAAGTATACATGCTGTTGGGATTCAATCAAGTAAATTGTGTCTACTAATGATGCAGACATTCTGTTTGTAAGAATAAAAATCTCAACACTTTAATATGAATAATACTGACAGGAAATGCATGCAAAAAATACAAACTTCATTAAAAAATTTTCTTAAACCTGACTGGATAAATTAACTGAAAGGAAGAAAAGACACGGAATAAAACTATACATACTGGCTAAAAGCAACATGGCTTTTTTAAAAGAACTGTAAAGAAATAAACAAGATGAGTAAAATTAAAAAGCAAAAGGTTTTAGTGCTCCCTTCAGCAGAATATACTAAAATTGGAACAATACAGAGAAGATTAGCATGGCCCCTGGGCAAGGATGACATGCAAATTCATGAAGCATTCCATATTTTTTTATGACCCAGCAATCCCCCTTCTGGGGATCTACCCTCAAAATTTGAAAACCTTAGTCTGCAAAGACTTATGTACCCCCATGTTCATCGCAGCATTGTTCACAGTGGCCAAAACATGGAAACAACCAAAGTGCCCTGCGACAGATGACTGAATAAAGAGGCTGTGGTACACACACATAATGAAATATTACTCAACTATAAGAAAAGATGAAATACTGCCATTTGCAACAAAATGGATGGACCTGGAGATCATCATGCTAAGTCAAATAAGCCAGACAGAAAAAACAAAAACTATGACTTCACTCCCAGGTGGAATATAAAACTGAAAACAACAAAGAACAAACAAAAAGCCATGGACACAATCAATTATTTAATGTCTATTTGGGGGCAAGTGAGGAGGGGATGGGAGAAGAGGGAGGGGGTGGGAGAAGAGGGAGGGGGACCTAAATATATGGTGATGGAAAGAGAACTCACACTGGGTCGTGAACTTATTATACAACAAGTTGACAATGCACTGTAGAACTGTACACCTGGAACCTATGTAGTTCTTGCTAACCAATGTCACCCCAATAAGTCTAACAATTTAAAAAAAAAAAAAGTTTCAGAGAAAGACCCAGAACTGGATCTCAACTAATATTACTAAAAATGGAAGTACAGGCGTCAATGAAAGTACACAGTGAAACCTCTAAGTCAAAAGGGAATACACTAAACTCCTTCACTTCACTTACTTTATTTTCCTGTGCTGGTACAGTGCTGAACATAAAGTATTTAATATACTGATATGATTTGGGAAAAAAACCATTACTAAGGATAACTATCTGAAAATCAAATGCAAGTAGATGTCAAAGATTTGCTTAGTATATAAAAAAGTGGTATATAAAATTTAATGCCCTTAAGAAAATGAAATTTAAGTTTTATACAAGCAGTATTTCTTAAAATTGGTTCTAGGATCCCTACGGGTACCCCAAGTTCCCTTCAGGGAGTCTGGGAGGTTAAAATCAAATTCATAATGGTATTAAGACATCAACTGACTTCTTTCATTCGCTCAAGCCTGTGGAGTTTTTCAGAATCTACATGCCATTTGATTGTATTATTGCTCTAATGATTAATGGAATGAATGCCTCTGTTTCACAATTTTCTCAGTTTTGATTTCTAATTCAGTAAATGTGGAAAGATAAAACATCCAAAAACAAAATCCTCTGGAGTACCCAATAATTTTTAAAAGTATAAGGAAGTCCTGAAATGAAAATGTTTGAAACAAGAATGATGGGCTCCTAGTTATGATTCAGAAAAAGCAAGTGATGGATTACTTTTTGAAGACACAAGTTCAAGCATTATCTGTTTCAAAAAGGCCAAAAGGATTAACAGATTAGCAAAGGCTTCTGAAACAATGAAACTACTGAACATATGCAAACTGTCATTTAAGAAAATGCCAAAAGCAGTGAGGAACCTGAGACTGGCAAAGTAAAAACCATAATGGCCAACACCATCAAGAAAGAATTCACATACAGTTTTTTTGGGGAAGTATAAATGGAAGTAAGAGGATGTGTGTGTTTGGTGATTGGGGTGGGGTAAGTTGAAAATATCAATTTTAAATATACATATTCGGACACAATTCCTAAGCCAGGAAAATACTCCAGAGACATATGTGGAAAAGTATGGCCCAATAATCAGGTACGCACAGTCCTGGGCACAGATCATACCGGTATGTAAATGTTGGCGGACTTAAAACGAAATGGGAAGGGGCTAGAACTTGATTATAAATGTGTTATTAAAAATCTATTTTTGATTCATAAATATGTCATTTTGGCTTTTTTGCTAACAATGCCTAATGAATGATTACAACAGCTGAAGACAGTCAGCAGAATAAAGTAAATAAGGGTATTCATTCTAACCCCGTGTACTCATCACTGAACTAGTAAGAGTAGGAGAATGAGGGGGGAGAATGAGGGGGAAGAAGGGAGGGAAGCATAGGGGAGGGGGAGAGAAGGTGCAAGTGATAAAGAAACTGGACAGATACAACAAACTGAAGGTGTTGTGTTTTACATTGTTACTTACCTGCACTAAAGCCTGAACAGCATGAACTTGTCCAGCAGGCCTTAAACTATCATCTCCTTCTCCACTACAGAAGGAAGAATCAAAAGAACACGATGTTTCCATGTTGACAAGACAGTGCCGATTCCGAGCACTATACTCTACAAGATTTATCAGAAGACCTAAGCCCTACAAAAATTAAAACATGAGTATTACCACAGGTGAGAATTAAAAGCAAATGAACATACTATCTGTAACTTTTACTGGCAACTAGAAACCTAATCAGTGTACTAACATCTACAAAATGGTTAAAAACCGGTATGTAAGATAATGGTCTTCCCAAGAATGATTTTACCACTTTTTAAAAATCACCAATACTGGTTCTTATAGTTTTTATTTTTACATAGAGCCCTTTATCGCTCTCTTGTACAATAAGAGATATATTCATAAGGAATCCACTGAAACCCATAATATGTCAACAATTGGTTATAACCTGAAACTAAGATGTCGTTTTTACCATCTTAATAAAATAAAGCACTCATTTCTGAAAAGTCACTTGGACTCACCAGCACCCGAATGTCAAATCTCTGTTCCTGAGGTAGGTACTTTGGAACCTGAAGCACACAATTCATCGCGGTGCCAATCAAGCCATCTTGTTCTCCTGTTTTGGTGCTGCCCCACTCTGAAACAGGAAATGGACAGAGTATGAAAAGTGTTACTGATTCTCCTTTATGACACTAATAGCCAATAATTATTAACAGACATTAGAAGTTAGAAATATATAGCCATTTCTTTATTGAAATACATTTCTGATTATATATTTTCAAGCCAAGCTACCAGGCTGGTTCAAAAAGTATCAACTTCTAAAAAGCAGTTAAATGTACAAGCATATATGAATAAGTGAATTACATAATGGCAATTTTTAAAAATTACTACATCAAGAAAAGAAGAAACAAGACAAATAACTTTTTTTACATGTAACATACAATCTTTCAATGAGAATGTACGTAGAAAATATTACTTACCATTATCATTAGTTAAATTGAGCAACACTCCAATGATGGCCCTCATACAGTCTTCCACGGCTTTGCCCACATGGTTAGTTACACTCTGCTGAGGCAGGGGCTTACTGTCGGGTAAGCATAGACTGTTCTCAGCACGATTATACTGCTGAATCAGTTCTTCACAATGTTGTAATGCTCTTAAGAGAAAACAAAACATAGACTATTATGCTAAACAAAAATAGTTATACTAAGAAGTTCTACTTGGATCATAATGTTTTAAATCTGTCATAAATGCTACCAAATTATTTTTACCTTTCTATTCCCAAAGTTATAATGTATTAACTATTCAATCATGTACCAAGTATGCTGGATATCACACTAGCTGTTAAGTTTTATTTTGGGAAAACTAAATCATTTAAATTTTTCTAGGCAAAGTTATAATTATAAAAATACAGAAATTTATACCTATCTATAGTTGTTCCCAATTTTACCTATTTAGCCAACATAACAGACTTACCACAACCCCTCTCCAAAAAAGGTAAAAATTTTAAGAACCAACACTAGATATTTCTGAATTTCACTTAGATGTTTTTCATTCAGAATATATTAAGCAGGCAGAGTATTATTTATATTAATAATGTACAATAAACAACCTGGTATAAATGGCTATTAAATACTTCATAAGTATTGCATAAATAGCGCATACAACATGAGGTCTACGTGACATATCTCCTGACAGACATACAAGTTATCAGCACCCAAGGATTCTCAAGATGCTACACTCAAAATAACGAGGAAATATAATGTTTAAGTAGGTCTAAAAGTTCTGAAGACTCTCCTTAAATGACCATGTCCACTTAAAAAAAACCTATGAAAGATGATGTAGGTGACTTTGTCAGTTGATTCTTCATGTATGAAGGCTGTCTGGAAAATATCCAGCCTCTATTTTTCCTATTACGTGGCTGGATACTTTCTGGACAGCTCTTGTTATTATGTACCACACAAAACCCATAAAGAAAACTGTACTATGACTACATCTAATCCTCCTCTAACTGCTCCTTAAAACATACCCTTTGGTTAGCAAGGTGTTCCTCATGTATAATCTAAAATAATTTCTTTTTTGCGGGGGAGGTGGGTAGTTCCCTGGCTGGGAATCAAACCCAGGCCATGGTGTTGACAGCATCGAAGCCTCAGCCACTACACCACCAGGGAATCCCCTTAAAATAATTTCTTGTTTCAATGTTTGAGGCTACCATGCTGTTACTGTTAACTGTCTTTAGTAGTACTGAGCAAAATCATAGTCTGGGTTGGGAGGTGGCTAGAGAACAGCAGGGATATATTATTTGATTTTTCAATATGCTATCTCTGCATTTATCAGGGTTCTATGCCAAAGTAAACAAACAAACCAACAACCAGATGAGTGATCGATCTTTCATAAACATCCAATTCTGACCTCTACTGTTATACTTCTAAAACATGAAACACACAGTTCCTTACTACAACAAATGAGCTAAAACCTGTCATCTTAAATACCTCCTTTTTTTTGGTTGGTTCCCTGAGCGGGAGTTGAACCCAGGCCACAGCGATGAGAGCACCGAGACCTAGACACTACATCATGAGGGAACCCCACCCCCACCCCCAGCTTAAATACCTCCTTTTAGAAGGCCTTTGTCAGGAGTCATGAGTATGTAAGAGACATTTTAAAAATGAGAAACAGATTCACCTTGCAAGAATACTTTTTGGTAAGGAAGAGTAACATATAGTAAAAAACAAACTAGAACACATGCCTTAAGGCAGTGGTTCTCAACCTTCCTAATGCCGTGACCCTTTAATACAGTTCCTCATGTTGTGGTGACCCCCATAAAATTATTTTCGTTGTTACTTCATAACTGTAATTTTGCTACTGTTACGAATCGTCATGTAAATATCTGATACGTGTTTTCCAATGGTCTTAGGCAACCCCTGTGAAAGGGTCATTCGACTCCCAAAGGGGTCACGACCCACAGGTTGAAAACCGCTGCAGCTTAAGGGTACTGTGATACATAATTTATAAAATATAAGACAAAAAAAGGGGGAGAGGAAACTTTGATGAAAAAAATCTACTGGAAACTAGAGACTACTAGGCATTTGAGACTATGAGAAACTGAATATTGACTGGACATATGATAATATTTAAGTAATTAATAATTTATAGGGTATGAAAATGGTATTGTGGTTATAGTTTTGAAAAATCCTCTTAAAAAGATTATATCCTTTAGTATTTATATAGGAAATCTGTAATTTACTTCAAAATAATATAGAATAGGGAGTGGATAGGGTTACAGAGAGAAACAAGACTGGCTATGACTGATGATCATTTAAGCTGAATGATGTGCACACATTGGGGAGTTATCACATTATTTTGTATCCTGATGATCATTCAAGCTGAATGATGTGCACACATTGGGGGGGTTATCACATTATTTTGTATCCTTCGGTCATGTGTGAAATTCTCCAAAATAACATGTTAAAAAACAGATAAACTTGAGTTAGCCTGTAGTGGGTCTCTGGTACCACACTAAGGATTCTGGGCATACATGCAAAAAACAGTAAAGAATCACAGAGATTTGGAGTTTGGGGTTATTTTTACAAAGCAGAGACTTGAGAAGGTTAACTCCCTGTGGTACTGTAACGGACAGGCTAAAGGCAAGGGAGCTAGGGCAGAGATTTAAAGAACAAGAACAGAGATACTAGGAAGACGCTGCTGCTCTGGGTGACAGCATTAGCCTAATGTCCTACAAGTTGGACTGCGAGTGTGGAAGGGAGCAAGCTACATATAGATCTGGGAAAACAGGTATAAACAAAGAGCAGCAAAGGACTAGTAAAGTTCATTTATAATAAAAACAGGAACAAATACTTAGTGTTTATTACATGCCAAGCATTGTTCTAGGCTTCACATATACCAGGAGTGCCAAAAAATGTATACACATTTTGAGAGACGTTATCTATGTATTAAATACTGATAGTAACCACTTTGAGCACCTCCTGTAATTGCAGAAGTCAAACATGACTGGTATTCATCTTTTGTTATCGGTATATATCAAGTATTACAATTTTAATACAGTGTTTTCCTTTCTTTAAATGTGTGTACATTCTTTGGCACCCTATGTATACATAACTCTTTTAATATATTTGTTCATAATACATATTATATAGAGTATACAAGAAACATTTAAAAATCATTTTTAAACTTAAATATATTTTACATATAGATATTACTTAATATACACATTTTTAAATGTTATGCATAATTTAAAATATAGTAATATGTATATTAATTCTTTTATAACAACCTTGGGTAAGTAGATAAAATTATTAACCCCCTGTGATAAACTTTGTAGGAAGTAGGTGGCTTGCCCAAGGTAATAAGGCTAAAGTTATGAAGCTGGGATCCACGCTCAGTCATTTTGGCTTCAGAATCCGTACTCCTAACTTTTGTACTATAGTGTGCAAAAGAACTCAACAGAGGAAGGTGACATAATCATATTTCTTTTATGGTCAATCCAAGTGCTTTAAATAAAAAGCATGATATTTCAGAAAAACTTACTTAGCTGATGAAACAATGAGTTGTGAATCTTTATAAGCTATCAAGTAGCTTTGATTCTCTGGATTATGCACTGTTACCTAAAAGGAAAAAAATTTGCAATGAGTGTGGCAATCCATAACTTTCATTCATTCGCATACAATATACTATGCCTGGTGCTCTAAAAGACATAAAGATGAGGTAGAATGATTCAGACCTTGTCACTGAAGGGAATAATAACCCACATGTTCCAGATTTAAAATAACAGAGCTAGTATCACTTCATTACAAGATTAAAACATCACTGTTATAACTGCTTACTCATAATTAATGTATTCTGTGCTATACATTCGCTGTAATGAAATACCAAGCACTTCGAATGTCACAAAAGAGCAGTCTCTAGCTTATAAACTAATACCTTATAGTTCTTAAGTGGATCCATTTAGAACACACACACACACACACACACACACATATATACATATCTTCAGCTAATGTACCCGAAGCATTCTAGGACCGAAGGAACAATTTCAATTTCAACTATACCAGGAACTTTTAATTCATACTAGATTATTTTTCTCATAAATATTTCAAAAAGCACCTACCTAATCCAATCTGGTCCATACACAAGCTATGTATCCTATACTTCACTGGCAGCATAAATTCTAATCTACACTGAACTGGGTTAAGATATTCATAAAAGCCAAAGAAAAACATACTTATGGTATACATAAGGCACAACAGTATCATTCTTCAAAGCCAAATATTTTTATAAGCTGTGATTAAAACAATCTGACTCAAACATTAGCTAAATTAAGAAAATCCTTATTAATTAACAAAACAAAAACCTGATTGCATTTAACTATCATTTGCTCCAAACAAGTTAATATATTTAAGCAGAATTCCCCATTATAAAGAATAACAACATTTGGTAATTGACATGAAAGGTTACCCTATGGGGCAAGAATACACGTATTCTTAAACGACTAAACTCATTAACTTGTTCTAATAAACAATTTTGTAATGAAGCAACATTGGTTGCTCAAAGAATGCATTTCAATTTGGAATAAAAAAAGTGAAATTCTAGGAATATGAAAATATTTGGCAGTCTCACATACACAGCCATAATTAAGATTAAATAATTTCCCCAAATAGTTATCCATACTTACACTTTCTAAAACTCGTAAACATCTCTCTGCTCCCCACAGTGAGGCTACTAGTTTCTCTTCATCCTCATCTCTACTTAGATGATCCACACATTCTTTCACTAGAAAAAATGGATATAAATTAGTGTATCTTCTCACCTCAATACCTATTACCCCCTTAACTAACAATAAAAGCCCCTATACACATGCTATAAATATGCTGTAACCTCTCTGAACTTTATTCTAAAGTTTTATACTATGAAATATTAAAATGTCTGAGAGCCTAACTTACTGTAATTATTTTATTTCTATAACTCCCCAATTTCAAAGTGTTATAATGGCATTTCTTTTCAAAGAACTTAAAGAACAAACCTTTTCAAATTGATGAACTTATTTTTGAAGCATATAAACAGTATTTTCTTCAAGATTTTAAATAATATATAAAAATATTATATGTGGATATATCATACCTTTATCTACAATATGATCCAGACCACCCAAAAGCCGGAGTTCTTCTTTAAACCAGTCTCCTGCTCGTTTAGAAGTAAGGGACAGTAATGTCTCCATAGCTAAATGCCCAGTCTAAAAATCAGAAGGTACCATTAGTGAATACCAATTCTTATCAATAATTCTGAAGCAACACTTCTAGAGACTGTTCTTCTTTAGGAAGTTCGCTCCATGATGAACCCATAGTATTCTTTATAATATAGTAAGTACTTTTATAAGTAAAACTGAACTGATTTTAATTTTTATCAGAATAATCTAAGCTGAAAAAATATTTTAAACCACTGGCTTGTTTTTATGGAGAAAACCCATTACTGAAAGTAGTCTATAATTTATCAGTTCAATAAAATATATACTGGTACTATTATTTCTACAGTACAGAGGCTCCAGGGTGGGACTGTTGAATCAAAGTGCACAGATACTTTAACTATAAATCAATGTACTGGATTAATTTACCACAAAGGCTGTAAAGTAACAACACCCTAGGAGCAAAGTGCAGGTGTGTCAGTTGCCCTGAGTCCTCAAAAGCACCCCTTATCAGTTTAAATTTTTGCCTGAGAGTAAAACATGGCATCTTATTGCTTTCTTTCTACCTACAGTAAACTGCAACATTTTTTTACATATTAGTTAACTGTGTTTCTCCTATCAGTTCTTCTCTTCTTACATTCCTGCAAGGTTGCCTGTCTTTTTCTTATTGTTCCATATATTTTCTTATCTATTCCAAATAAAAATCCTTTGTTACTTTTAATGTTTCAGATTCACCAGGCCTAAACTTTATATTGTAGGATTAGCAGCATGAGTACACATCATGTGGCCACCACCGCAAAGAACAGTCATTAAGAGTCATACTTACAACCAGACTATAGTTTTTCTTCCTATTTAACTTTAATTATTATTTTTCTTTTTAAAAGCATACAGCTACTATCACCCCCATTCCTCAATAGGTTAAGAGCAATCTGGTTCTTGTTGCAATAAAGAACTTCAGCATAACAAAAGAAATGCTTTAATTAGCAAAGCTGAAAAGGTTTGGTTTTCTTCCCAAAGCTTCTTTCCTTTGAAAGATACAAGTTTACATTAAGTCCTCCTGGTCTATTTGGAACTGAATTTAAATTAGATACTTAGAAATGCAAAACAATAGATCTTACCAGCAAATCTTAGTATTATAGATTTAGACGAGATTTAGAGTATTTTAGTCTGATCTTTATTTAACAAGGCTGATATCCAGGCTAACAAATATGGAGCTAGAATTTAATACTACAAACACAGATTCAATTCTGCCCAATTCTCATTATAAGTCCCTGAAAGAGTAATTTAATGAGATCATTTCAGGTATATCAGCTCATGGCTCACCACAGTAGTGAAGCTAAAGTCTACCTAATGAGGTTCTCTTTATTTAGGAAGAAAGGGGAGAGTAATTTGATGTTAACATAGCAAAAATGTGTAAGTTTTTATGCTAAAAAGGGACTTTATTATCTGTTTCTTTTGGCACAAAAAAGATTGATATTTTAGGCTATTTTCAGTATATTATAAGCTGGCATTTTAAAGCAGCCTACAATTCAAACATTTTATTTGAAAACTGGAATAGTCCTCAAAAGAGTTAAAGCCCAGCCAAATAACTAATCAGAATACTACACTCAGCCACTGTTAGCTCTCAGTTATTTGACTTATATCTGAAAACACTATATTAGGATTTTAAATTATCTTTCCATAGCACATCAGTAGTAATGTATTTCAAGAAATTAAGCAATTAAAACAAAACATGCAGATGATAGTCACTGTATAAAACAATATTTATTTGAGATTTAAAACAAATATGATACTCAAGAGTAGATGAAGTTATGAGCGGAAAAAAGGCATACCAAAATTAACAATTGTGTTCTTGTTTTAACCACAAATTAGTTAACACAATATAAGAAAGTTATTGTACTAGAATTTACCATCCTAATAAATTCAACAAACCATGATGAAAATTTAATGAACAAGTTTATCATTTTTATTTTTTAATACCAAATGCCTGGAAAGAAGCTAAATGTGGAATAAGGGAGACAAAAATAATAAGGGTACATTTCTTCAATTAGGCAACAATAAAAATTATAGGCTCAAATTTATTCTTTTATATCATTTAAAACTGTGTGTGTTGTAAAAATGTTAAAGTCAATAAACATTACAAATACATTCTAATAGTGTAAAAACAGTCTGGTGAGGTAGAGGGATCATTTACTCACCATTTGAGCATAACAAGTATTTTTTTTCTGATTTTAGTAAGTAAAAGTTCTAATACCTGTCAATTTTGTACCCTGCCTTTTAATGTTAACTTGCTTTTCCCCCCCTCATCCCCCACTTCCTCAAATCTATTCCTTAATTTATCTTAACTAAATAGAACAATATCCCTAAGTTATACCTGGTTAGAAAAAAGCATTCTGTAATTTTTGAGGCAAATAACTACAGTCTTCAGTTTAGTAGACAGTAGAAAAAAACAATGTTTACAGATGTTGGAAATATTTGAAATCAGGTTATATGTAAACAAATAATCTTATTTTTTCAAAATGACAAGGTCAATTATCTTCTACCAGCCTAGTAACCTTGGGGGACATTATTGATTCCACACGTAAAAAAGAACTAGAATCAACCAAAAGCAATAGCCATCTTAAACTTGGAAAGATGTACTGAGCATAAGGGCAGTTACTGGCCATGAGCCTGATTATGAGATCCATCGCTTTAGGTAAGGCAGGTGCTTTGGACTCTTCCTTCTGAGTCTTTGTCCCTTGAAGCAGTTAATCAGACAACCTCAGATACTCTGGAATAAGTGAACATTCACTGAAAATTGCCCTAGCAAATCCTCTGAATCTTTATTTCTGAAACACACTGAGAATAAGAATTCAAATTCCTCACAGCCTAAATGTAGCTTCTATATTTAAAAAAAAAAAAAAAAAAAAAAAAGAGGAAGAGGAGAGGGATTAGGCATAAATGCAATAAAAAATTTACTGGCAAAAATCTAAACAGAGATGGGCTGGTTTAGGAATTTCAGGTAGGGAACAGAATTATGTGTATGCTCAGAGCTAAAACTTAGGAGAATTTCCCAAATTGTAAACCAAGAGGTTACATGATTTGTCCAAAGTCACACACTTGCTGTGACTAATTAAAAACTTTCTGAAAGTAATTTTCATTTTATAATTGAAGGAAGGAACTCACCGTTATATTTTCTAGATCAAGATGCTTATTGTGTACAGTTTCACAAAGTCTTCGAATTTTTTCCTTGATTTTGTTCATGTCTTTCTCATTCAGTAGCTTAGCTGAAGAAGCATCTTGTTCCAGTTCTAGAAGTCGAATCATTAGATCTAGGCTAGCTCTATCAAGATCCATGTTCAAACGATCTCTACTCAATATGTACATGAGGGCGGCTGTACAAAGGGATAGATTCTTCAACAGATGGGAGGAAAAATAATGTAATCAATTAGTGACAATTTCAAAAAATAAGGCCAGTTTGATATCTGTTCACAAGGTAGAAACCTTGAAAATGTTTTATTCAGTGAATCTCCCCTTAAAATATTCTAAGGAAGTGTAAATTAAATAAATAAAACACTGTTACTTAAAAGTTTCCTTTCTATAGATCTTCCCTATATGAATGCTCCAAAGCCAGAAGAATGTTAAGTGGAAGTACATACTTCTTTGGCCATTCCATGCTAAATGAAGAGTTTACAGAACATTTTTCTTCCCAATCAGGTCTGGCTGAACCAAGTAATTAAAAATAAAATTAGTATGTTCTCAAAATCATTCAAGATCAGGTAATTAGCACACTACGCTTCTAACAGGGTACTAAAGTCTACAAGTAATGAAGGTGATACAGTTTATATAAGTGTTAATATAACAAAAAGGTCTATGTTGGGATATTTCAACATATGAGATAAACTACTTATTTCAATGCACAAAAACACATATGCATTAAAATTAAACTATCTAAAGATTTAAACTTTGAACCCCAAAAGTAGAGAAAGTCTAAACTAAATAACTAATTAAATGCTTATACAGCAAATTACTTTTGGAAATTAGAATATCACAGTATAGGCCATGGGAGATCCACTGCCCTCAAGAACGCACATGGTCCTTGATTCCCTCTTAACTGTATATCACGGCAAATTAATTAATAGTTCTCTTCTCTTCCTCATTGTTCTGTATATGCTACAACTTGGTAATGGAGTTGCCCTTACTCAAGAGTTAAGTACATTACTTTCAATTGCAGAAGACTCAGTATTAGATTGTGACATAAATCTGCATTTGGAATATAATTTCCTTCAATGAAAATAAAGCCATCTCAATATCATTATCAATCATTATTAGTAATGATTATTTTTAACTTCAAAAATGTTAAACCTTTTATTACATATTTTTAAGAGAAAGCATTAAAAGTCTAAATGAAAATGAAGACTTCCTTCTCACAATGGGCAATGTTCTAGATTTAACATTCAGACAAAACGCTTAAAAATTCAAGATCTTTTTTTAATGCTATTGATATAAAAAAACAGTAAATGATTTTTTTCAGTATTTTCTGCTTAGAGGAAATCATTGCTTACAGAATTAAATATCAGTATGGTATAATAGCTATGGTAACTGATAATGTTTTAATAGTAAAAACTGACATGTTAAGGGGAAAAAAATGTCATGAGAAAATAATAATAAATGATTAAGCAAAACTTCTGTCATGAAGTTCTATAAATATTTAGCAAATAAAACTCAAGCCATAATTAGGACCTATTTATACACAAATATCCAATGAAGATATTTTTCAATAGCCAAATAGACTAGAATTTTTAAATAATACATTTCAATTCCAGAAACTTAAAAATACCTGATGGTGCTGGGAATCATCCAAGGTTTTAAAGACCATTGCTACCATTCCATGTGCTCTCAGGTGCATTCGAAAACTGGGCATGGCACATTTAGTAGCCAAGCTAATAACACTAAAAGAAAGTAGACTAGGTTAGGAAAACTAAAAAAATAGCTAGAAACAGCTAGTGCATTAGTTTTTTGTCTGCATGATACCAAAACAAGCAAATGGGAGTAGGGTGTGTCAATACACTGCCTATACAGATCACAATATTAAAAATATGGGCAAATAAAATTATTAAAAACTTACTCATGCACAACATGTTAGGAATGCTATATTAAAATATGTAAGTAACAAATGGTCACCTTTAGTTTATTTCTTATATTACTCCATTAAAAGCAAAAAGTCTCAGCTACTTTTCATAATGCTTTTGATGCATGAAGATTATAAATAATATTTGATTGATTGTACTCTAATTTACTAGATAATTCAATTAAGTCAACATAGTCAATACATTGTAGTATGCAAAACATGCTTAAATTAATCAAACTTATTATTTACATGTCTAAAATTTTGGGCTGCAAAACTACTTAAGATTCATTAACATAACACTTTCGTCAAGCATCTAGAAACTGAAGCCTATGCTATGCCAAAAGGATATGATCATCCAACTTTCCTCCTCCTGTGCAGAATCAAGTCTCTTATAAAAAAATGAATCACAATTTAACTTATTATAACTGTATCAATTACATCCATGATAACAAAATCACAAATGTTTGGCTCTACACACCTGGAAAATTTTAATGACACACAGCACATGTATAAAATTATTAAATATAAAAATAAGATCTTACCTAAGGCAACGTGTGTTTAGAGGCTGAGTGCTCTTTAAGCCACTTAACAAGTACTCAATGTCATCAGTGAACTCTTGATTTTCACCAAATTCCACCACATCATTGAAGTGCTTCACATGCTGAACAACAGTATATAACTGCCAAGAAAAAGTCCGCCTCTGTTTTAGCTATGAAGTAGCATATTTAGTTATATCTATGGGCTTGTTGTAATTTATTTAACAGTGTATAAAATAGTTTATTAGATGACAACTGAATGAAATGTTTTTAACACATTGGTAATACTAGGACAAAGGAAATCTGTGACTCAAAACTGTGAACATCAGTGTACTATATTTGTTCAAGACATTAAAAGGCTAAATGTTACATACAAAAATCTATTCACACGCAGTAAAACTATATGGCTCCTTACTTCTTTGTCTTCTTTTCTGCATTTTAGTGCAGTCACTATATCTTGGTAGGGCTGAGTAGGTATTGTCACAGTTTTTATCACTTTGGGTGGTGGTGCAGGAGCTTTAAAAACTCCATCATCTTTTTGATTTGGTTCCTTTGAAGACAGCCTCACCTATTTTAAAAAGGTATTAAATTAGTTGCTTTAAACAAATACATATAAACATAGCTAACATTATCTCAACCTGGCAAATTTAGCTTAAGAAAAAAAGATGGGAAGAGGCCTCTGAAAGGTTATAAGGGATACTTTAAAATTCCATGCACTACAAGGTAAGATTATTATGTTTTACTCACAAAAGAACCACTCAGGAATTCCTCCTGTTCTTTTTCAACCTTACATTTCACACAATTTGTTAATTTGTTTCCAGGACCATTACAAGGAATAAAGAACCACAATTACATACATAAACAGCACTGATATGAAGCTAGGGATGGGACAGAAAAACTACAACAGATAGACAAAAGAATTTTTAAAGTGAGGAATCTATAGTTTATGGGAGAAATAAATAGCCACAATAAGAGCACAGTATAGAATTACTAATAGACACAATGATGACTATGACTCCTACTAGAAGGAGGAGTTTAATTATATTCAACTTAGGAAGACTATACATTATAGCTTAGACAGATCTCTATCCCTAACATTTTTTATTGTTATAAAGAACTCACTCCTTGATAGCTCCAGATGACTGAGGTGTTACCAGTAATCTAAAAGTATTAATGTGTGGTCCTACCAGCTACTCTGAAGAAAATAATTTGTTAAGAATTTTTTTCAAATGTGTTTTGAATTGAAAGGTATTACTGTAATGCAGGAAAAAGTTCTCCTCTAAAAAGAAAATTGACCGCTCAAAGTCAGTTTAAGATGTAATTAGTATTACAGCTCTTGAAACAGTTAATATGTGAAAACTTCAAATATGAAATAATTTGCCCTTAAACACTAATTCTATAAAATGTGGGTCAGTAGAAAAAATTGGTCCATTATTTTTAAAGGCTTTTATTTATAACCTAGTAGCACCAGACTTTCTGTAATCCTGTCCACAATCCGCACTTGTCCAATGAATTAAACTGAAGCCACTGAATTTTAGTGAAGAAGTCTAAAATAAACTATTATACTAAAAAGGAAAGTCAGAGACATTCAAATTATAAATGAAGACATCAAATTAAATCAACACCAAATTTAAAAGTACAGTTCACTTACTGTGACACTTTGAGGTTTTACCACTGGTGGCCCAGGTAGTTCTTCTGAGTCAGGATGGTTCCAATGCCTGGCATTATATACAGCTTTTGTAGGAGACTAAAGAAATGAGAAAAAGAACAACTGTTTCCATCTTACTTTGCAGTCTTATAAAACTGTCTCATTTAATAAAACAAAACTCATAATGAATAATTTAAGTACATAAACATACATCCTAGACAGAGCACGATAGACAATATTTGGCTTGTATTCCTACCATGCCTATGGCAGACATGACAATCAGTGCTCTGGGCAACTATTACCAACCAAGAGAAGAAAGGACACCTCTTGCCAGGCTTGTACTAACTTATTAATCAATGATGTTAATTCAACATGTTCTTTATTCCTCATGCTAGTGATTCATGCCCCACATTCTGCCAACAATGGAAATCAGACAATTTATGACAAGTGATAAAGGCCCACATTCATTTGGTTGAAACTGCTGGGGCCAGATGAATGCCATTATTCAAAAGTTTTCCAATTTTCTAACTGTAAATGTGGTATATATGCCACATATTACAAAACACAGTGGAGTCTAAAGCAGTACTATGTAATAATATCCTTGATTTCTGCAGCAAATGTATACGTGCATATACACACCAAGTGGGATACTGCCCCACCTTAATTCAGGGTAGTTTGCTGGCAAATCAATTTACCACAAACTTAATGAAAAAAACTCAGTTTTTCACTTTGAATTTTGGAATTAAGAATAAAAAAAAAAACCTGTGAGACTGTATAATCAAATATATAGAATTAAATCTGTATAAAAGGAAGAAATCCTCACTTTCAAAAGGAGACTGATTAAACAAAGACCAACATTTTCTCATTCTTTACAAAAGTTAGGTTAAATTTTGTCCTTTAAACTTCATATAAATGGTGAATCTCATTAGATTTTGTTTATGAGTGTAAATATCTTTGTATTTTCAGAATACAAAGAACAAGCATGCAAGTGTAGAAACATATTTTAAAAATTAGCCAAAAATCTTCATTGAAAACTTAATCATCTTGCCATAATAGATGCACTGAACTAACATACTTGGAATTAAGACCATATAGTTACCTTCTTATACAAATATTATCTTGAAAATAACCATGTTGTGACATTAAGACAACAGTATAAACTCAACAAGAAATGGTTTTTAAAAGATAAAGTTTAAATTGATAACATATATTAAATGTTAGAAAATCTTAATGGTAAAAGGAATCTTACTATGAAACTTAAAGTAGTAAGTTTCTCATCTGCATTCTGTATATAAGATCATTGTTATAACATGTTTGCATAATGTGATGATGCATTAGTAATCTAAAACAATATATGCAATCATGAAATGACTTAAGCCACTGAAGGCACAACCACATAGGGAGAAACATCAGCTATGCAATCTGTATGCCTGTTAGCTGTTAGGCACAACCAACCCTAAGCTCAGAAAGATAACCAACTTGGAAAGAATAGGTGCTTCAAAGCTCAAACACTTTACTTCTTTTTTTAAAGCATTGATTTATGTAATAAAAAAAAAATCTCTGGGATAATAAAAAGATTATCTGGTTCCAAGGTAAAAGAACAGCAGAGCAGATTTAAGTTTCTAAATTAAACTGATATCCTTTCTTGTTTAACTGTGAGTGGCAACATACCAAACAGTTAAAAAAGTAGACTCAGGAGGACGCAACAAAATGGCGGCGTGAGAGGGACCTCTAGAAAATTCCTCAGGAGATTACAACTAATAAAACACCTATAGCTCAACCAAGGGCCCTCTACCCATCGCACAGTCACAGCTAAGAAACCCATGTGTCGCATTAAGATACCTATAGTCGGGCAGAGGGTTAAACAAAGGAGAAATAAGGAAAAGAGCAGGCATGCTGGTCCCCACTTGGAACTCTACTGCTGGGGGGCAGAGGAGGAAGAAGGCAGCAGGAGAGCGCTCCCGACCTCACTCAGTCTGTGGGACAGAGGTAAAAAGGCCCACAGGTAGGGCATGAGAGACCGCAACCACCTCACTTTGGGCCCAGGAGGTGCAGACCGGTCAGCAAACTGCAGCGGCCGGACCTCAATGCGGCTCCCAGAGGAGGGGGGAGTGGGGGGCGGCTGGGTGGTGAGGAGCCGCAGCAGGAACACTCTGGCCAGGGAGGAGAGGGAGACCCACAACCAGGACAGTTTGAAAGACCAGCACATAGGACGGCTGACCTCAAAGCTCAGGGCAGAATCCGTGCATGGGACAAATGCAGAACAGAAAGGTGCAATCACACCCCAACTCCCTGCATGACCCCTGGAACCATAGGAAGACAGAGCCCCAAACACCTCTGCCCCAAACACCTCTGCCCGCCCAGTATCAGAAGCAAACACCAAAGAAATTACAGCTGGGAGGGTCCAGAGAGGCTGCAAAAAATAAGAAACCAGAGAATTAGAGAGATGGGGACAGGTGACCATCAGAAACAGAGCTCAAAGCAACGATCATAAAAATGCTGAATGAATTTCATAGAGCGAACAAGCATTAAAGAAGACTTGCAAACCATTATAAAGGACCAGAGAGAGATAATGACTGCATTAACTGAAATGAAGAATAGTGGAAAAGTCAC